>CAHIKZ030001957.1:2655000-2705000 GCA_903632075.3 Acanthosepion pharaonis | reverse complement strand
AAATGTCTTTGCTTACACTCTAAGCAAAATATTATCAATATTTTTATGAACAAATATTTGGATCAAGTGTTGGGGATGTCATGTGTATTCTGAGAATTTCTTGAATATGGTTCTTATCTAAATATTCTGCCTAAAAAATAAACATATATCTCATATATTGATGAAGTTCTATTAATATATCCACGGAGATATTTACCTGATCTTGAAGTTAACTTAAACAAAGAAGGACGTTCAAGAGAATTTTCTGATTAAATGCACACAAGATTTTCCCAGATATTATGGTACACCGCGTTAACAGTGGCCTAAATCTTAGTGTCCATCTCAAATCAACTAATGAAATGATCTCATAAATTTATATTCTCATCTTAACAACAAAATAAATCCGGAATAATCACCGGATTCTTTGTAAGAGCACAAAAAGAAACATTTACATTTAGAATTCTCAGCATAACCTTCTCCTTCGTACGTATGTATATTCGTATCAACGTAATCATCAATTTAGAGCGATGGAGTCCTAAAAGGCAAAAAGCGTCAAACGAAAACTTTTTCCACGATACTTTTTCCTCTAAATTTATGCTTGACATGTAAAAAAAAATTATATAATTTCCCATGAATATATATATATATATATGTGTGTGTGTGTGTATGTGTGTGTGTGTGTGTGTATGTGTGTGTGTGTTTGTGTTTAATAATAATATATGTATGTATGTTTGGCTTTTATTTTTACGTTAATTTTTGGTTAGATATCAAAGGAAATATTCTCAGCATATTATTTCATATTTTACTATGTTAAGCTGTGCATCATCTGCCAGAAAATGCATTTGTCATTCCGAACATTTGATTTCATTGGAATCACACCTAAAAATACGCAAGAGAAAGGGACAAAAATATAATCCGTAACTTGGCAACTGTTAAATATTTCTCTTGGAAATACCATCGCATTGCACTTAAAAATGAAGCAAAATATTCCAGCCCACGAAGAACCGTATATTTAATGTCCATTAGTTCTTTTGCCTTGAGGAGAAATTTTATATAAATATTCTTCTGAAATTATTAAATGATATATTAATGCAAATTACTTCCGTACGAAGAAATATTTGTAGAATTCGTAATCAAATTTTGAAAACTAATCCAAAAAAATATTCCATATCTACATGCAAATTTCAGGATTATTCTAGAATAATTTGTATTTGAATATTTTCGTGCTAATGGCAACAACATAATAATTGCTAGTAGCTTGAAATTCGTTGACATTCTGTTTGTTCATCTGGGAGTTATAAACACGGCAGCTCTCTCAGAAATTCATCGAATAATGAAACTATTTTAGCTCGTGTAGGGTTCATGGATTTCTTGTTTAAAAAGATTGTTTTATTCCACAAAAATATTATCTCACTCTTGGGGAGCATTTGAGTTGACGCGAACAAACTATAATACTTGGTTTCAGCAGCAGAATGATAATAAATTCAAGATGGCGAAACTGAAAAGAGGAGAACCACATTAAGACATCCGCAAACAGAAAAAGAAACTGGAGAATGACGTGAGCGGGGTGACGGGGGTGGGGGAGGTTTAAATGTACGAAGACAGATTTGACGAATGACAGATTCGAAGAAGTGAAACTCATGATAGAAAAGCTCAAAGCGACAACAGAAATAAAGAATAAAAGAAAACGACAGAGTGTAGAAGGAAAAAAAATACACACAGTTGGTAAGAAAATTAAATTAGTCGAAGTAGAGAAATGTTACGAGAAGTTCGGAAAAATATTTGAGAACGCAGAAGAGACGATATAAATATAGGAAGAAAAGAAAACATATATAATTACAATTGAAAAAAAAATGGTGAAATTAAAAAAGAGAGATATGAGGGAATGGCCGATACCAAAAAAAAAGAAGCAAAACACCGTTCGAAGGCGATAAAAGCCAGGAGAAAAACGGAATTGAAGAATTAGACGGAGGGAAGTGAAAATAGAGAATAGAATGAATGAACGAGAAAATTCAATATAAAATGTAGATGAAGATAAAGAAAATGATAAAATTGCATATAATTAAGCGGAAGAAAGAAAGAAATTATACTAGATAAAAATTAAGGGAAAAATCCAGATGAGTCTACAATAGATTAAGTGAGTAGAAGTAGACGAAGAAAATAATAGATATGAAAAATAAAATAAGTAAAGCAGATGCAGTGAAAAGAGTAAAGGGGAAAAAACGAAAAGAAAAGTTCTACTGAGGCAGCGATAGAAACAAGAGAAAACTTTAGCAAAGAATTACAATATTGGAAGTGTTATGGTCCAGGTTCTTGTACCACGATGGTGGTCTAAGGTAGAACCAATAAAGAAGAACTCCAACACTGATATGGAATAACACAGATATATTACAAACAGGAATATATACAGAGAAGTCGAAAATATTAGTACGAACAATCAGGTTTAGTATGGAGAACAATGTAGTCTCGACCAGTATTCCAAAGTCATGTAGTAATTGTCTGAACGCGACTCTGTTTCGGACTGCCTCTGACTCGACTGACTGATTCGCTCGCTCTGACTGACTGACAGACTCCTGACGGACTTAACTCCAGACTTCAGACTGAACAGTATTTAGTCACCCCAACACGAGGGCATCATGTGGCACAATGTCTGTTTAACGTGGGATCTCCGAGCCCATGAGCTCGGCCAAACATATGCCCTTTGAAACCATATAAACGGGTTCATTGTCCGTTTACCTCCCCGAAAGAGACTGCGCCTTTCGGCGTAGCCTCGTTCGGGTTCCTCCCCGCTCGAAGGCAGAGAGTTCAACCGATCAGCCTGTCAGCCGATGGTCCGACTTCAGACTGAACGGTATTTAGTCTCCCCATCCACGAGGGCATCATGTGGTATAAGGCCGGGTTCACGTGGGATCTCCGAGCCCGTGAGCTCAGCCAAAAATATGCCCTTTGAACCCGTATAAACGGGTTCAGGGTCGGTTTACCTCCCCGAAAGAGACTGCACCTTTCGGCGTAGCCTCGTTCGAGTTCCTCCCCGCCCGAGAGTTCAACCGATCAGGCGGTCAGCCGGTCGCCCGACTTCAGGCTGAACGATATTTATTTGTACAAATGGTACAAAATGTGGCACAAGGCCTAAAAGGGGGTTGGGGAAGGACGGTCTTCTTCTGTCTTAATTCTAAACTTAGCTAGTCCCAGACACGGACCCAAACATACCAACAATATTCCAATCACCAAAACAACACATTCACTCCTACCTTTCTTACTGCGTCCACCATAATACCTCAAATTCTCTATGAAATTCCAACTAGAGCCCTTATGTACAGATATTGTTCGTGGGGGGAGGGGCATAAAACAACAATTTTTAAAAAGATCCCCAAATGAATATGTACAATATGACTTAAATATTTACAAGAAACTAAACATTGTGTTAGTAATAAAAAACCCACAAACCATAAATGTGACAGAAACATCAGTTAACCGGACGAAATCAATGCGGGTCTATGAAAAAATCAGGAAAACATTCATACCTCCAAGCATTCACACAGGTACACACACATTCATACGCAACAACAAATACGAAAAATCACACACACGAAACGAGAGGCGCCCCGCATCCACCAGAGAACTGCCGACTTCAGGCTGAACACTCTGCTTCCTCTTGAGGCGCAGTATTTCTTCCGTATGGAATAGTCCTTTATGTAATTATGGGTAAGGTCTGATAACAGATAGAAACAAGAGAAAACTTTAGCAAAGAATTACAATATTGGAAGAAAGAAAATATTATTAAACTAGAATAAACAAAAAGATGACAACGATAGGAAAAGGTCAGAGATAAAACATCGCACGAAGACAAGTATCAATCGAAATAACTGAGCAATAAAGAGAAAGCTCTATACAAATATTAAATATATCAGCATGAATAACGAAAAACAGAATAACTAGCAAGACTTTATCGTAGTCTTTATTAATATAGTGTGTTATATTGTTAATAAATATTTGTTATATGATATCGCGACTGATGTCGGTGCATGATTATTCTTATGATCATAGGTGATATCATCAGAATCATCCCAATTTACAGCTTTATAATTCCTACAAAATCATTCAAATATAAAAACACATCATTATTTTGAAAACCTTGGAAATAAAGCATTTAGAGGCGAATCATCCAATGATTCAATTTGTACATTCTAGTTTGTTGCATCTAATTTTAATCTTTTTATTGTAAATTTCTCTTTACGCTATTTTTAAAATGGTTAACTTAAAACAATGCATTAATCTCCATAATTTTGTTCATGATATGGATTCTGGCATCGGTTTTAATGTGCATTGTTATTAGGATAGCTTTCCCAATATCCTTTCTCAAACATGTAGCCCTCTTCGTCGATTTAGAAAGACGGAAATATTCACTATCGTTTACTTGCGTACGGTTGAGGATCTAATCTCTCTGTGGCTTTCAATCAAATTCTTTTGAATTTAACTGCCACTTGTTTCATTCGAGCAATTTCTAGCATTTTTTGATGTTTTCAAATTTTAATTTGAAAATGTGGTTCAGAATTAATAAAAATTCAAAGTTCATTTGATGTCTGAATTAAATACCATATTTCATTTACAGCCTTCAAAAGAAATAAAACTAAATAAACCTAAAGGTAAAATGTGAGAAAACACCAGGGGCACTGTTATTTATCAGGAGCTATAAAGATTCCCTCGTTTTCATGTGAAAATATCTCTGAATTAATCTATACAGGACTTTTTGAAAGAAATACACAAAGAAACGAACAGACTTAGAAAATTAGACAGATAGATAGATAGATAGATAGATAGATAGATAGATAGATAGATAGATGAGAGCAAAAACGAATGCATGGATATATATGAGAGAGAGGCAATGATCAATACGTTGCTAAAACAAGGGTTTAAAAATACGTTTTGATGTCACACTAAATATATGACACCGTGTCCAGGTTTTTATACAGACATATACTTGAGAAACAATTACGTAAATTATTACTTGATATGAGAAGCTAGACCTAACCAGAGTGACAAAGATTAAAGATATGTAAAAAAGGATTCTAAACTTAACAGTACAAGCCATATGGAAAGCTAGCATGATTATCATCTTACATATTAGAAATTTAAGCAACACCAAAAACCGAACACGCGTATATATATATATATATATATATATATATATATATATATATATATATATATATATATATATATGTACAAATATAGGTAACTATACGCGTTTCGAAAAACCTTCGAATTTTTGATTTACCAATAATCAAATCAATCACGAGGGAAAAAAGGTTTTACAAAAGAAAGAGCTAGAAACATGAAAGTCTGTCGAAAAAAACCGCACAGATTCAGGTTTGAAGCCAAAATAAAAACCCGACACGAGTAAGCAACTAACTAACAAAAGACCTAGATACAACCGTAGAGCACGAACAAATAGTAGGTAGGTTTGTCTGGCTCACTAGGTTTATATATATATATATATATATATATATATATATATATATATATATATATATATATATATAGAGAGAGAGAGACGGAATAAGAAAAAAATCTAAAATTTTATTATCTTGAACCACTTCACATAATCTACACAGATGTTTAAGTATTAGATATTTATAATGAATCAACTTGCTTAATATATACATATGTCTGTTTATGGGTGTATGTGTGTTTTATATTTTATAACTATATATGTATTTAGATGTATGCTTTTTTAAAATTTTAAGCATTTCAATCAAGCAAGGCGGTAGGGACACAAGCACGAATGGGGATTATAGAGAGTGAGAGTAAGAGTGAAGATGGGTGCTTGAAGAAAGGATATAGAGAAGGATAGGGATCAAGATCAAGGCATCAGAAAAGGTCGATTGACCTTATATTTGAAGATTTGAAGATTATACCTCTCAGGGAAGCAAGTAGGAGGAAGGGGTTTCCACTGATGGGAAATGCAAGAGAGAAAGGCCGGTTACATTTAAGTGTTTCGACAGTGAAAGGGTGGGACCGAAGTACCAAGCTAGCAGAATGCTTCAATTCATGCAATCAAAGTAGCACGTCAAAGCCGCTGTCATATAAATATTTGTACACAGAGGACAGCCACATCAGGTCTGTGAGAAAGTTACTGTAGACGAGATGCCAGATCAGGACATATCATATAGCATATCCGTCTCGGCATTTTGTCTAGGAGCTCGAGATGAACAACGGGGGCACAAGATCATATATGGTAACAGTATTCAATGCAAGGGCGAATGGTAGATTTGTAGATTTGAAGTATGGACTCGGGCGAGTAAAACCTTCTGCCGCGACACAGAGAGCCAAATTGCCTTGCGGTAGATGAAGCTATTGATTCAAAGTAGGTGAGACCAAGAAGTCGCATGAGGATTCTCTCGTGGAGTTAGACATCAGCCATGAAGACAAGAGTCAGGGAGGGTTATCTATGGTGTGTAAACTTCTTTTTGGAGGCCTTAAATTTTTCTCAAGCCATTCCCTGCCCCAGGTAACCACAGACTGGAGTTTCTTTTCGAAACCATAGGCCAGGTTAGATTTGTCAGTGATGTGGGGCCAAAGTTGGGACCACAGAAGTAAAACACGGAATACGAATTAGATGTAAGAAAGATATATTAACAACAGGTTACAGAGATAGTGTAAGCAGAGCTTACTATAAGTTAGTGTCCAACACTGGTAGTCGTACGAGACTCTCACTGTCTCACTGTGTCACTCTGTATGAGTGCTATGTCGCCTACTTAATATAGGCCTAGAAGAGTCTATTGTGTAGGTAGTTTCTTGTCTCACAATAGTCAGCGATGCCGGTTTTACTATTAAGACAGGAGTAAATAGTAGTGCCGCCTGCGTAGATGCCTACTTAACTGATTCATTTTTAAATTATGGATTTATTTATGGTTGCGTATATCATTGTTTTTATGGAGGGGCGAGGAAAAATTTAAACAATAGAAATATCATTATAAAAATGATGCTGAGAATACCGTGAACTCAATATGTAAGTAACAACGAATTTTTGGAGAGAATGGAAACATAAAGGAAACAAATGCATTTATTGAATTTGTAATACGTTCGACTGCAGCTAATATTAATTCTAACGCCTGAATATATCCTTGAAAATAAGTTTTGGATCACATTGTATACGTCTACTCCCGATTTTATAGCAACGACTTAACCTAAATAGATAAGCATTGCAGACAGCAATATAATGTACAATACACATAGCTGTTAAATCTGGGAATATAAGCTAAATAGCTTAAGCTAAATCCGAGCTGTCCTTCTGCCGTAAGAAGTAGGATCAAGCTCTGATATTCAGATATTGGTTAAAATGAGGTAATAATAATGGCAGCAAAATTGCATAGAGAATGAATCCTGAAATGCTTGTAACCGTTTTTTTCGCCAGGACCACATCGCTGGATGTTAGACTTTGAAAATAAACGAAATCATTTGGATGGAAATCTGTGAACTTTTTTTCATTAATACTCACACTTGAACCCTGAACTTTTCACATTTCGATGTGTACTTATGTGACTTTCTTCATTTAGAGACAATAGACGTAGCCATTTCCATGCTTGCAATAACAGAGGATTGGAAATGAACATAAGATCCAAATATTGATGGTCGAGTTTCTGAATTTCAACTGAGACTTTCCCACTTGAGTGTTTGCTCACTGGTCATGAACTTCGACAATTGGTGAAGCGAAAGAATAGTCATCGTTGTGAAGTTTTAAATAAGGAAAAGGATGGTTGTTAAATATTTTATCACGTTATTGGTAAACCGATAACAGGCTGTTCTGGGTGATCTCATCCACTTCGAAATCTCTTGCTCTGTGCGGATGATCATAGAGTATATAAATTTAAATCAGTCCAAGTTCTCTAGCATAGATGAATATTTTTTTTCTCTTCGCTGCTTCAACGAAGATAGCTCAAAACTTGTTTTGCTCCCGGTTAAGGCACTTTGGTGACAGGAAATGTGGTAAGTTTGAAGCTTATTTGCTTGTACAGATACTTTTATATTAATGAGAATGAAGAAAGCAGAACTCAAGTAGCACCAGTTGCTTGGATATAACGCCGAATGATTCCTTATAAGGAAAAGACTAATATTTTCATTACTATTTCTTTACCAGGCGCCTTGCAAATATTCCTATGTACAATGCGACAGAAGGAAATCCACAACGATTTGTTTCCTTGTCCAAATCATCTCACCGATCTATTTAAGCACCAACATGTAAGTCATGACAGTGAGTGAATGACGAACCTCAGTGAAAGGTAGGTAGTTGTTTTCTACATTTTTCACGTCCCCAAAAAGGTACAAAGAAGCCAACAGTGCTCATAAAATTCGAATGCCATTGCTATGAAACTAAGACGGAAACTAATGTTGCTGCTTTGTGAAATAGAATCAATGATTGGATACTTCCTTGATCACTACAATGTTAACCTCAAGTCTAGGGTCATCGTTGTCTCTCCTACATATCCTCATTATCTACAAATCTTACATCTATAAAAATCCTATTCAACCTGTACCTTTAGTGGCGCTTATGGATTGTATTGGGAGAGCAATTAGTGCAAAAAAGGGTACCTTTCTATAGTGGAGAGCAACACTTTTAAGGCACTATTTACATCTTACACCATTTACATTTAGCAATATTTAACATTTTTCTCTCGATTAAATTCTGAGATCGGTGTTAGCGTGAAATGGATAAATTGTCGTCGAAATTACGCAATAAGGAAAATGATGCTGACATTTCATTTTAACAGTTATATTTACCAAAATTACAGAAAAATATTTTGAAATCCGAAAGAGTAAATTTATTCAATAAAATCCTCATTGGCTTTAATCACGGCCTCCAGACGACTTTGGAATCTCTTGCAACCCTTCTGGACGGTTTTTTTGTTTAAGTTGCTGAATGCTACCATAATCCTTAACTTTTGTTCAGTTTTCGTTATAAAAAGAGTTTTGTTGATCTCTCAACTGCGAGCCACACATAATAATCCACCGTTGCAAACTGGGGAGGTAGGTGACCAGATGTAAAGTGAGATGTGGTGGCAGACATTGTCTGACAGCCATGACTGGGTACTCCTGCTTGTGTGGCATGGTGCAGAGTTCTGTTGGCAGACAAAGTCACCAAGCTACCACCCTCTTGACACAGGGCAGCACTGCCTTCTCCAGGCAGTTGATGTAGGCCTCCGATTTGAGACCGAGATTCTTCAAAACAATTTCGGGAGTTCTTTTCTTATCAGAACGATCAGAGTGAGTTTTCTTAGTTGCCGTAACATCTAATCACAATTAAACTGATGCAACTCTTTCCAAATCCTCTACACTCTCCTCAGATTGAAATCCAAACTTTCTGAAATGTTAGTATTTGAGATACCGGTGCGAATGCCAAGCAGTGCAGTATGACGTTTCCCAATTTCAGACGGAGTAAATTGCGTCATATTTCTATTTTCCTCAGAGAAGGTACACAGCCGACACTACTATACTGTGCAGACGACACAATAAAAAAAATAACAATGCGCACGCGGGAAATTAAAAAAAATAAAATGGCGATAATTTACCCAACGCTCCCTGTATAATAGTTTAATTGTGGATGTAGTTATTAATTGAAACATTATCTTTTTTTAATTTATACCTGCAGATCAATATGATTCATAATTACAAATGAAAGTTAATGAAAAAAATACACATTTTCTTGGATACTTATATTGAGATTATTTTATATACACACACACACTAGGTGTAACTGCAAAATTTTCCAAATCGTGTAACAGCGTGGGATAATTGTCCATCCCAAAAAATCTTTCATATCTAAAAAAAAAACAAAAAAAAAAAAACACTAAAGTGTAAGACATTTAGCCATCTTGAAAACATTTGACGTAAGAATCACTGCAAACCATTTTTTCAGGATGGGTTTCCGGATTATTCTAAGAAAAATTCATTTTCATACACTCTCAATAGCCCTTTGCGTCTTAATTGCATTATCACCTGGATTTGGGTGAATTGATTTAATATATATCAGGTTGGAGCTGAATATTACCATTCGCCTAAACCTTACTAAATATTTGATTAAGGAGTTCCTTGTCGATCTGAGAAAGAATTAAAGATTATAATGTTATAATGTAATATATAACGTAAACTTGCAACAGCATTTATAAAAGTTATATATATATATATATATATATATATATATATATATATATATATATATATATATATATAGATGAATATATACATTTATACGAATATATATAGATATATATATATATGAATATATATATAAATGTGAATATATATGTACATGAATATATATATATAAATATATATATATATACATGAATATATATATAAATATATATATTATAAATTAATTGATTTTAAATATGTTTTTCCGCTACACAGTTCTAAGCATGTTTCAAAAATGGAAGCTAAATGCCCCGAATTTAATTTTATAATTAAATTAAAGACATTAGTTCCATTTCCTCCTTCGCTTGAGTAGGAAATGGAACTATGTATTTCTTACTTTTCTTTCTTTTTATTTATATATACATAAATATATATATATATATATATATATATATATATATATATATAATATATTTATATCAATATATATGTATATCAATATATATATGAATATATATATATATATATATGAATATATATATATGAATATGCACACATATATATATATGAATATTTATATATATATATATATATATATATATATATGTGTGTGTGTGTGTGTGTGTGTGTGTGTGTGTGTGTGTGTTTGAATATTTATTTACGTTTACATTCTTTCACTCAGTGGCTATTTTTGCTTCATGGTTGATGCTATTTTCCTATTTGAACGTATTAATTTCTTTGCTGATATCTATATGCAGATCCAAAGAAATAGCCACTGAGTTAAAAATGTATGATATTAATTCCATAAACAGCAATCATACACAGTTGAAGACCACACAAGTAATTTTCTAAACAAACCGCAATACCGATTATTTAATTCAACTAAAACAGCAGAGACATTGAATGGTTTACCATTATAAAAAGGAAGAAAGAATATAATTCGTTATTTAATATCTAATTCGTTATTTCTGATTTTTGCACGTCATTAACCAAGAATCTACTAATGCCTGCATTCCATTTAGCAAAAATTACTGTCCTATTAGCGATCACGAAATTATAATCATAAAGCAGGCACAAGAACCTATACTATTCCATGATGTTTATCTCTGGACCAAATGAAATAACATAGAATTTAACATTGCTATGTGTTCGTATGACTCTGCAGAGGCTTGCGAAATTGTTGGAATTTTCTTATTGCTGCGGCTAAGATTTATTTTTGAAATTAATGACACCGGACTTTACGGAAATGACGGTGTAATTATCCTCCGTAAATGAAGCCCAGGAATCATAGACCGATTGAGAAAGGAACTGATATTTTTTCAAAGATCATAAGCTAAACATTACAAAAACGACCAATGATAATGTGAACTTGAATACTGACTATTATAATCCAAAATCCAAAGGTCTATATATAACCCTAGATACCGAGTCAATAGTTTCAAGTAATTTACATAAATCAGTCTAAGTTAGCTTTTTCTAATAGTTCCAGCAATAAGGAAATATTCCACAATAATATAATTAAATGTATAAAAGCATTAGAACTAAACACCCATAAAATAAATTTAGAATATTTGAAAAAAATACAATAAATTTAAAAATAAACAGGGACACAGTAATATCATATGATGTTTTAACCTTCTTTCTAATCGTAATCTTCAAACGAATATTAGAAGAATTTTCCTAAATTTCATCAATAAACAATTTAAAAATAAACAGAGACACAGTAATATCATATGTTTTAACCTTCTTTCTAATCGTAATCTTCAAACGAATATTAGAAGAATATTCCTAAATTTCATCAATAAACAATTTAAAAATAAACAGAGACACAGTAATATCATGTTTTAACCTTCTTTCTAATCGTAATCTTCAAACGAATATTAGAAGAATTTTCCTAAATTTCATCAATAAACAATTTAAAAATAAACAGAGACACAGTAATATCATATGGTTTAACCTTTCTAATCGTAATCTTCAAACGAATATTAGAAGAATTTTCCTAAATTTCATCAATAAATAATTTAATCACTTAACAATACTAACGAATACTTCTAACAAAAATAATCTAATCAGCTATAGCTGCATTAAAAACATCGAAAAATCAATATCGCAACATAACAATATTATACTAAATAACGATATATCCAACAAAGACAATAACGTTAACCTTTATGAAAAAAATGCAATTGCGAAAAAAAAAATACGATTTGTCCCTTAAACGTATGACTGATGATGTTGTATACCGAGCTAGCATTTTATTTTGATTCCACTGAAAATCTTTGAAAATTTCATTTCTATTATCTTCAAATTACTTTAGGCAATGTAATATACATGAACAGATCCGCTTACTCCAAATATTTCTGGGAAATAAAGAATGATGATAATACACCCATCATTAGGTAGGATAGTATTTATCAATCCACCCACGGGGATCGAATGTGGCACAAGGCCTTTTTAATGTGGGTATCTCTGAGCCCGTAAATACCATCATTAGGTAGGATATTATAGTAAAACCAAATCCGAGAATGGGAAGGTTATAGGTGCCTTGTAGAAAAGTTATGTTAAAACACTTAAATAACCCTGTCTTATTAAACAATAGAAAGGAACAGATTGTTACATGCAAGTATAAAAATAAATACCCGCTGAAATATATTGATCCAGATTAATTTTTAATGTAAATTATGACAGTCACTTTTTATGTTTTTTGTTTGTTTTTATATTCTCTACGTCCGATTATTTTAGATAATGTTTTTAAAATAAATTTCTTAAAGTAAACACCAATAGTCCTTTATGTTTAATATGAAATAATACTTTTTATATATAGTTTTAAGTCTGCCTATTTTAATATAATTTCTTTTCGTCACTGTTTAATTTAAATAGACAATAAAATATGTATCCACGTTTTATAAAATAAAAATACCGTCTAATTTAAATGCAATATATATATATATATATATATATATATATAAATTTAAAATCAAAATCCACTATCCAGAACAACCTATTCCATCTAAATAATCTTAAAATAGTCACAAAGACTTCCAAAACCATTATGGATATACTCAGATCCTCAAACACTAAGAGCAATAATATTTCTGAAGCAGGAATTTATAAAATAACTTTCCAAAACTGTTCCAATATATTAGAGGAACAAATAGAAATTAAAAAAAAAACGCATTTATGAACACAAAAGAGACCTCACAAAAACAACTTAGCTAATGAACTAGTCACACAGAGAAATAAATTTAACCACAATTTTGTTTTTAAAAATGCTCCACTCACAAAAAAAGAAAATAACTCACTCAAAAGGAAAATCCTCGAGAGTGCCGCCATTGAATATTACCCAAATTTTAATCTACGCCCAGGCCTTTTCCCTATTTCACCTTTCTTAACAGAATTATTACTCTCCCAAATAAACGTACAGAACAGTATCAAGAAATCAAAAGAAAATGGTTGAATCTGTCAACACAGCAATAAAAACAATATTTCCACACGTGACAGTACTTGACGCAATTTTCTGTTATCAGTATGAAAATAACGTTCTTCAAGTTCTTTCAGTTGCTAAGGACATTTTGTCTTGTTATTATTAGTTACTTTGTTTAATAAATTCATTTCCTTTTTTGCCTTGAGAAAGTCCACATCGGGCGAAACGCGTCGGGAACTATTACAGTTTTCCTATTGTCTTTTACATTTATAAATATTGTCTTTTTCTACAGGTTAACTCTGAGAAATGTTTCATATATATATATATATATATATATATATATATATATATATATATTATATACATAAACTATGATTCCATTAATTTATCTCCTAAACCACAGACACATAAAAACACACACACACACATATATGTGTGTGTGTGTGTGTGTGTGTGTTTTAGGAGAAAATTAATGGAATCGTAAGTTTATGTAAATAGGTGAATTTAAGCGAAGTTGAGGAGTGTTTATGGATTAAATTTAGGAAAATTATTCTAATATTCTTTTGAAAGATTACAATTAGAAAGAAGGTTAAACCATATGATATTACTGTGTCTCTGTTTATTTTTACCTTTATATATTTATTTTTTTCAAATATTCTAAATTTACCTTATGGTTGTTTAGCTCTAATGCTATTATATATTTACTTATACTATTATGAAATATTCACTTATTCCTGGAGTTAGTATACAGAGAGTTCGACAAGCACTAACAGCTTAGCGCGCGGCTACGACCTAAGCTATTCGTACTTGTCGAACTTCATGCCTTCAGGCGGAGAGGAACCCAAACGAGTTTATGACTATGGGCTATGTCTGGGGAGATAGACAAAGCCGACACCGTTATTGTGTGGTCTACGGGGAATTTACGCATACGGGCTCGGAAAAACGCGCATTAAACCGTCCTTGTGCCACATCCCGCTCTGCTGGGAGCTCGTGTAAATACCGAGATTTGTTAAGTTTACCTTCGTGCAGAAAACCTTCTATTTCATTATTTACCTACGAGTTTTTCTTCTTTATTAATTTTCCTCTTTACCTCGAAACGCGAAGTACAGCAACATAGATAAATACTTAAATATTATCTTTGAAAAACTCTTAAAAACTTATTTAGCAATAAAAAAAGTTAGGTCAAGACAGATGATATTCCCTTTGGAAACAAAACAGCGGGAGAAAATACGATATTCCATGCCAAATATAGAATGGGGTAGAAAGGTTTCAAAACTACTACTTCAGTGAAAATTAACACATCAGTAAAAAGTTTGCTATCTTAATATGGTAGTTGATGTACCGGTTGGCGTATTTTTATGGGGATCTGAGCCAGTTTATTACTGTTGAAATCTGTTTCTTGTTCTATATTATTTTTTTTTTACCCGGCCAGTTGAGATTGATCTTCAAACAAAGACATATACTGATCAGAATTAGAATTTAGATGCACCTGGAGGCCAAATACTAAGATAAGAAAAGACTGTTAATGTCGAAATGTAACGGAGAACTTGAAGCATTTTCGGTTGTTTATACGTGGCATGAGAATGTATCTGAGAAATTTGATACCGAAAATTAACTTAGACAAAGAGCGAGTTTCTGTTACTCACAAAAGATACTGGTACATAAAGGATATCCAACATTTACGTTGATTCCAAAAATAATACCTACGAAGTTGGGCGATAAATTTTGCATTTATGTTGGCTGTTCGAGTTCGCCGAATGTGCGTTTAAAATATCTTTTAAACTGAAGTGCCAAAAAATGAACATGGCTACATAATACCTTCCACGCCTTTGTTTGGTCGAACGTGTCTACGAAATATATCATGAAATCTACAGGATGCTTGAAAATTTGGTGTATAAAACTAACCACCCATGCATGAGCACTTCCTATAATCAAATTTTTTTTATTGTGGGTAGCTGTAAGAAATCTAGTTGTATCTACAAATTATCACAAACGTACTCAATTGAACTGATCTCTGTGGAGAATAATGGCGTACCTGGAAGTAAAACAAATGCTCAAAAAAACCGTTTGTTATCACTCGTGGATAGTTAAGTACCTTCAATTTCTTGCAATAAATTCCATGAACATGGCGAACTCAAAGGAATAAAAATGGCTTTCTTCTGTTAAAAATTTGTTCACTCAATACAAGGCCCATTAGCCTATCAAGGTAGAGGTTTACTTACTGAGGGTGTTGCAAATCATATGAGAGCAGTCAAAGAGTATACGTAAGATAGTAATCAATTTTAGAATTGATGAGGTTAAAATATTAGGTAACATGGAAGTATACCCTCGTTAGTCCGTTTCATATATTATGAGTTCTGAAAAAAAAAAGAAAATATAGCACTTCGGAACATCTTCCATGGAAATACATTCGGAACATCTTCCTTGGAAATATCGACAGATTAGCGAGAGGCTAGTTACGTTTTTGTTTGGCTGAAAAAATAACTCACCTACAAGTTCCCGAATAGGATTTTAAACTCTATCAAGACTGGAATGTGCGGATAGGGTATGTCATCTCGATTAAGCAGTAGTTCTCTATTATTGGTCTGATTTTTTTTGGTTCGTGTATTACAGAGTTAGATACTTACTGCAGCGGTACAAAGGACCCATCAATTTAACAAGATATGTACATATGCTTAGAGATAAACTACTTTAAATTGAACGCCAATCGAACGAAAAACCAAAGACATAAGACAACAACTGCTGATGAGATATATAGCCATGTATTTTGATTTGCGAAAGAACTATGGCTTTCAAGAATTGATATATATATTTTTTTAAATTTCAGATTAATATTTTGGTAATATTCGAAAGCGGCCATCTCAAGAAATTATCCGTATAAACTTATCCATTATAAAAAATATCTGAAGTAATAAAAATAGTGGGCTAAAAATAAATACGTTAATTCTTACACACACGCGCACACACACACATATATATATATGCGTGTGTGTGCGTGTGCATGTGTACGTACGTATATGTATATATATGCATATAATTATATATATATATATATATATGTATGGATATATGTATACATGTATATATATATGTGTATATATATATATATATGTATATGTATATATATATGTATATAGATGTATAGATATGCATATATATATATATATGCATGTATGTATGAATATACGTATATCTGTATGCATATATGTATGCATACATGCATATATGCTTATATATACGTGTATATATATATATATATATATATATATATATATATATATATATATATATATATATGAAGCCAGTCTTCCCTGACGATTCGCGTAGGTGAAACCTTGGTAGGTTTGTCTGGCTCTTTAGATTTAAGTAAGTCTGCTCTACTTTGCGTATTGAACACTTTATTTAGTTATTTTGCTTACTCGTATTGTTTTTTTTGTTTGTTTTTTTTTGTTTCTTTGGACTTTGGACTTGATTTCTAAAAGATTATTTTCGGCTGACTTACATGTTCTTGTTTCTTTCTTTTTTAAAACCTTTTTTCCCTTTGGTATTGGTTTGATTATTCGCAAATCAAAACACCGAAGGTTTTCCGGACGAGTATAATTTCTTATACTTATAAGATTATTACTACTAATACATATATATATATATATATATATATATATATATATATATATATATATATATATATGTGTGTGTGTGGGGGATTAGAATAATATAATAGTTATCGACACGGTAAGTGTAATCAACGATCCAAATTCCAGTTGATGAACTTTCATTTCTGGCATTATAATGCATTTAGAAAAGGTATAAATCCATCACCCTGCAGATGTCGGGGTAATGCCAGAGAGGATCTGGTCTCGGGGAATAAAAACATTTAATCTCATCTTGTGCAATTCAGGGAATTATACGCTATAGTTCACTCTAATCAATTCTTCCGAAAAGTGTACGGCGCTTTGAAGGAATCCTCCATACTCTAATCCAATCATCTGGGGGAATAGTCTAATGGTACAGACCTATAATCAAGTACTTCGTCCTGATACATTATAACACATATATAAAATTATGTATTTGGGCAGCTATTGCTTTTTTATGTAAGTTTGGTTAAAGACGAATGACAAGGTACTTGGTTAAGAAACATTATAAAGAAATATGCCACTCTAGTCGATATAAACAAAACAATTATCAACTATAAGATATTTAAAACTGTTGTTATATAGGAATAAAATGTCGCTATCTCTATTCTATCCTCTATTATTATACGGACCGCTATTATCTACTCTATTCACTATACTATTTCTCTATTCAGATCACTATACGGGTTATTTATCGAGCGAGTATTATGGAGCAAGTACTATTAATGCAAGTGATATTCAAAGGCGTCTGATACCAGTATTGTTCAACTATAGTTTGTATCTGCGATTACAAAGTCTCTACGACAACGAGCATTACGAAAGTGACAACGAGTACTTGTTGGCATTACAAAAGTGGCTACAAGGTTTCGCTAGGATTCCTTGAACTTACACTAGGATTCATTAATATTCAGTAGAGTACCGCAAAATGGAGGAAACATAAGCTATCTTGGCTTAAATGTTGGCGCTACAAAAACAACAACAAGAACAACAGTTGGAACAACAAAAATTACAGCAAGAACAGCATTTGCAGCAACAAAAACGACATGAGCAGCAATTACAACTACAACAACGGAAGTTTCAGAGCTGATTACCAAAACTATGGAAGGAAAAGTTCAGATTCATTCACGTCAGATGCTGTTGCTAATTCAATCAATGAATTTGTGTACAATCCAGAAGAAGGGGTAACTTTTCCAGCTTTTTGATGCGAAGGGATCTTCAAAAGGTATTGTTCGGATTGGAATAATCAAAAGAAATTTCGTTTATTATTAAGGACAGTGTCTCCTATGGAACATGAAATATATGTGAATTATATTTTGCCGAAAATAACAGGAGAGATAAATTCTGATGAGACTGTTCTAATTCTATCAAAAATTTTTGGTGATAGGAGTTCATTATAATGGCAATGTCTTAATTTAGTAAAAACTGACGATGAAGATTCAATCACTTATGTAGGAGTCGTGAATTGGGAATGTGAAAATTTAAGTTAACTGAATAAACTACAGATTTATTTAAATGTCTGATATTCATACAGGGTTTATCTTCTAATAAAGACGCGGAGATAAGATCCAGGATACTTGCAGAATGGGAAATGGATTCCAAATTAACTCTCCAGAAAATAGCGGAAGAATGTCAACGTATTGTGAATTTGAAACTCAATACTGCGAGGATTGAGGAAAAAGACAATTCACAAGTACATAGTGCCCGGCCATCTCAAAGGGAAAACTACAAACATTTTTCAACTCCTAACAGAACAAGAAAAATATTATAAACTCCTCAATATCTAATACTTGTCATGCTTGTGGAGGTAAGCATTTTAAAAGTGATTGTTTCTTCAAGAACAAAAAATCCTATGAATGTGGGAGATATGCACACAAAAGTACGTGTTGAAGATACAACAAATTTAGAAAAAATTAAACGTATCTGAATATGATAAATGCAAGAGTAACGATAAGATGCCTCAAAGTGAGATGAACAATATGTTTTTCTGCAAATTAATGATGTAGAAAAAAATCCAACTAAATACAGGATCTGATATCAATAACATAAATGAACAGATATGGAGAAAAATAGGGTAAACCCAGTTTATTGACTTCTGATAAATTTGCGTATGGAGTCTCAGGAAAGATATTGGACTTTTTGAGTGAATTCAACTGTAATGTTTCTTTTGCTGGAAAACAAGTGACGGTGTTTGTATTAAAGAATATTGCTAATTTTTTTGTAACAGATTGTATTGCATTATTTGATCTTAGGAACCTTCCAATTAACTCTGTTTGCAAGAAGATACGTGTTGTTGCGACCAGTACTAATACGGCAACGGGAACATTAAAAAAAAAATGAAATAAAATTTTATATAGCTTTTCAGAAGTATCCTCAGAAGGTCTAGGTTTATGCACGATAGCAAAAGGTAAGTTTGGGTTAAAAGTGAATAAACATCGACATTTAAGCCAAAAAGTTGTGTACCTTTTGTGGTATTAGATCCAATTAATACTGAATTGGACAGACTAGAAAAATTAGATGTGATCTCAAAAATAGACTATTCCGAATGAGCAACACCAACAGACTAAGTTTAAAATGAATTCTAAAATCCGTGTAGGTTCTTGATTTTTAGACGGGGGTAAATAAAAGTCTAAAACAACATAACTATCCGTTACCAAGTTCAGAGGAAATGTTTGCCAAATTGAATAAAAGGAATTTCAAACGCTTATCTAAAAGAACTAGTAGACGAAGAGTGCTCAAAATTATTAACAACACTCATAGAGGGTTATATAAACTCAACCGACTTTCTTTCGGGATAAAGCTTATTCCAACAGATACCAATGGATATTCAATTCTTGCCGGTTTGAAGTGTTCTCAAGTATACTTGGATGGCGTACTTATTAAATGTAAGTCCCGAAAGCAATATATGGAAGTTTTAAAAATATATATATTTGAGAGAATTAAGGAATATGGTTTTAAATCAGTGAAGAAAAATGTGAATAGTTTATGTCCAAACTTAAATATTTAGGACGAATTATCGATGAAAACGCTAGACGACAGGATTTTTCAAGAGCGAACGTAATAAAGGACATGCCCGCTTCAACAAATGTAATAGTTAATTACTATCATATATATATATATATATATATATATATATATATATATATATATATATATATATATAAACATGCAAATTAAGACAACCCTTGAATAACCCGCTACAAAATATGAAATGGAATTGGACAGATAAATGTTAAAGTGTTTTCGAAGAGATCAAAAAACTTCGGAGATGTCTCTAGCTCATTTTGGCCCTAAATTAAAGATTGTGGAGCAATTATACTACACAAATGTGAGGATGGAACAACTAAACCAATAAATAGCTCATGCTTCAAGAGCATTAATTTCAGCTGAAAAAAGCTACAGCCATATTGAAAAGGAAGCACTGGCAATCATATTTGTAAATTCATAGATAGTAGAGAATTCATACAACAGTATATTGTCCATTATTGTCTATATATAGATCAAAAAAGGGTGTTCCCACACATACAGCAAATAGACTGCAGCATTGGGGCACTATCTCATTGAAGTATAATTATAAAATGGAGTTTCTACCATCTAAAAAATAGTCATGCTGACAGATTGTCTGGAATTCTACGAACCACTTGAAGACAGAGTAATTGCGCCGATAAGTGCCGAAAATGAAATTAATAATGTATTATAAATACTGTAACCGAACTGCCCATAACTTTGGAAGAAATAAGAATGAAGTCGGAAAAAGACGACTTTATAATTAAAATGAAGAAGCAATTAAGATTAAACGAAAAAAAATATCACTAGCAAATAATTCATTTTCATTATGATGTATTTACGTGCGCAAAAAATATTGTGATACCAGCATCATTGCAAAAACTTATGCTAAAGGAATTTCACATGGGACAGGAATTTCTAGAATGAAATCCTTAATGTATTGGCTAAAAATGGATCAAGATATCGAAAATTTAGTTAGATCAAGCAGAAGTTGTCCTCTGGCAACGAAGTCATCGCCTATCAAAATTCAGCCATGGCCGAAAACCGAAATGCCATGGCCCAGAATACATATAGATATCGCAGGATCGTTAAACCGAACATACTATCCAGTGGTAGTTGATAGTTACACTAAATGGGCAGAAATATAAAAATGTGGAAAATCGATTACCGCGGTAAAGATAAATTACCTACACGAGATTTTTGCAAGGTTCGGTGTTCTTGACTCTATCGTTTCAGATAATGGAACTGAATTCACGTCTAGAGAATTTAAGATTTTTTGCAAATCATTTGCAATAGAACATAATACAACTCTCCTTTATCACCCAAAATTGAATGCATAAGCGTAACGGTTTGTCGGTACTTTTAAAAGGGCACAAAAATGTCAATTTCTGAGTTTTTACAGAATACCACCAAGTCCGATCGCCGTGTCTGAAATGTCGCCTGAAGAGTTAATGTTTGCCAGGAACATTAAGTCCGTATTTAATAAATTACTAACAGCACGGAAGACGAAATATCAAGGAATCAAAATGATATAAATAAATATTTTAAACCAGGTGATAAAATGTTTTTTTAAAATGTACTAACGTAGAAATGAATTCCGGGAAGATGACGTTATTAAAAACTTGATTGGGAGAATGATATATGTGGTAGAGGAACAAAAGTGGGAACATAAGCTACACCTTAATCAGTTAAAACGAAAATTCACTGATTTAGTAAGTTCACGAAAAAAGGTACGAATGGAAATATTTGAAGACATGTTTGACGTACCCACGCCACAAGAAATAAGTGAACTAATGAGATACAGTAAAAGAAAAAGAACAGCAACGAAACATTTTAATATTAACCGAAGCTGAAGAAATATTGACTTCAGAGGAAATCATCTCAAATGGGAAGTGTTATATATGAATAAAGTGTCGCTTACGTTTGTACATAGATCGCCAGTGAGCAAACACAGGCGATCCCATTATTAAATTATGCAGACCAAGTGACCATGGAGGAAACGCATATATGGGAAGTCGCGTGATGTCTAGGGGGATCTGCTATCCCTATTTTATCCTCTATTACTCTTCGGGCCGCTATTATCTACTCTATTCACTATACTATTTCTCTATTCGAGTCACCATACGGGTTAATTGTCGAGCGTGTATTATCGAGCAAGCACTATTAATGCGAAAGATATTCGAAGTTGCCTGACACCAGTAATGTTCAACAGCGGTACTATAGTTGAATCTGCGATTACAAAGTCTCTACTACAACCATCATTCCGAAAGTGACAACGAGTATTCGTTGACATCACAAAACTAATCTTATCGCCAAAAACAATAATACATTTGGAAGATCCAAATTTCAGAGAAACAATATTACTTACGAATTCACATGTCCCTTAAGAACTGTGTTTCTGATCAAACCAAATTCAAAAATAATTATGTTGGATATACTACATCATGCCTAACAAGGAGTTTATGGTTACATCTCTCTGACTATGGCCAAATTAGGTTTCATTTAATTACACAGGGAGATCTACCAAACTACACCCGCAACATACTCGTTGATAATACAAATATAATGACCTCATTCACATATGAAAAATGGATCAATATAATGGAAGCATTATTAATCAAAAAGAAAAGGCCAACACTCAGTAACATCAACTATGAACACGGACACAATTTGATGACAGTGTTTGAAAAATAAAACATTCCTATAACTCAAGATACATACATGACACAAAACTCGTTCACAAACTGTCAACTGTATAAAATATTTCGATGGTTAAAATTTTTTTCCAGCGAATGGGCCTGTTGATCTCAGCGAGCGCCATATCTCTTTGATTGCCGTGGACTGGCATTACAGAATCACTAAGAAATCTACCATGTAACAGAAACTACATCACTTGAAGAATTCCAAAAGTAGCAACAGATACAATTAATAGAAAATAAAACATAGGCTGAATAATGACATAATCAAAATGCTAACATTTCACATTACTTCAAACATAAAGTAGATCCTAGAAAGATTGACAAATTGACAGGATTGTAAGTGTAGCATTAGCAAACTACGTGGAATATAACACAGATCAGAATTTGGCTACAGGAGCAATATACAATTTAGAATTGGTCATGCACATTTCCAGGGGTGTTGCAAGAGCGTTACTTTGGAGATTGAAAGGTTCTTGGTACTATTTGGTTATGAGAGCAGTTTCTGCTTGCATGTAAATAATGACTACGTGTCAAAGATCTGTGAATAGCTTCTTCCATTACACGCAGGTTTCATGCTTGGCATCATAGAGTGGGATGCCTAAGTTACACATGCCCAGAATATTGTTCTCATTATGCTATTCCTGCAACAGAAATGTCATATACTATTCCAGCATAATAATGCCGGCCAACATGATGCCTATGCTATTCATCATGCTCTGAAAAATATTTGACTATTTCTCTAGTCAGGATTGTCAGCAGACCTTCCCCGCCTCATTGGACATCTCTGGATCTCACTTGTTCTGTTTATACACTGATTGTTTTTTGTGATATCAACGAGCAATCCTTACCACTTTCGTGTTGTTAACGAATACTCGTTGTCACTTTTGTAATGTCAACGAATACTCGTTGTCATTTTCGTAATGCTCGTTGCAGTAGAGACTTTCTAATCGCAGATACAACTATAGTACACCGTTGAACAATACCTGTGTCAAACGCCTTCGGATAACACTCGCACTAAAAGTACTTCTCGATAATAATCGGTCGAAAAGTAACTACCGAATGGTTATCCGTATAGTGATGATATTCACTAATCGCCCTACACAGTCGGATGTGGCACAAGGCTGAGTTTATTGTCAGGTATCCGAGCCCTTAGGCCCGGCCAAAAATTCCCCGTAGACCACGTAAACAAACGGGCTCGGGTAGCTGTCTTCTGAGACAAGACTACCCTTCGACGTAGCTTCATCTGGGGATCCTCCCTGTCCGGTGGCAGAGTTTGACAAGCACACTTCTGAAGTAATCCGGAGATGATCACTTAGACGGCACATTGATTCTCACATCTATTTAGTCAAAATTGGATCGCCTGTGTTTGCTCTCAGGTGATCTGTGTTCAAGCTCTAGTGTAGCAGCGACATTTTATTCTTTAGTTCTATGGCAACTTGTGAAAGGGGCGTAGAATGTCCATGTGAACAATCAGCCACATGTGTCATTATGATTGGAAAACCTTCATTTTTAACTGGCTCTACAGGGTTTTAAGAAGGAGATTATGTAAATTTCAAACGAAAACAGCGGTAACTGCTCGGTTTAAATATTCCCTTATAAAGAAATCATTAATAGTAGCATTATGGACCTTTCAGGTATACATTGTTCGATCGCACTAAGAATCCAGAAGTGCCAGGATTTGAAACTGAGAATGGTCATGAAAATAGTGTTTATTTCATCCGAATATTCATTCTTAAAGAAACCATTTGTACGCATGTCAGTAATAGTTAGCCATTCATAATAGAAGTCGCGGTTAGACGTAACACCAGGTCATCAAGAATGCAAAATTAATGACACAAGCTCAGTGATCTGTCTTCATTTTTTTTTCATTTCAAATTTTCTTTTGTGAGGCTGGCATTCTTTTTAGAAGATTCTAGATTCTGATCAGCGGACAAAGTGTTGTTGGCTCCAACAACCGCGTAACAGTGTCTGAAATATGAGACTTCACTAATGGATGCGACACAATGCGATCGTGTCGCCAAATGTGTCTGTCTAACCATATCATAAATGCATTTATAGGAAGAAAGGAAAGAAGAAAAAGAAGCAAACCGTGTGACAAGGGGTTGGGGAAGAGTAAGATGCACAGATGATGGTACGGGGACGTCAGCTGGGTCGTTTATTGATATATCGAGTGGCCATAGCCAACGGAGAAAATAACAACAAGGAAGGAATAATGCGAAATGACGCCAGTGTAGATTGATATCGGACAAGGGCGGAAAGACTGCATTTCCATCAAGGCGGAAGATTAATTCAATCTATTTTTAATCAGAAAGATTGCTCCTCGAGTGTCAAGCTAACTCCTAGAAACTACTCTGTATATAAATGTATAAAAAAATATACTAACACAGATATATTCTAAAAGAATTATTTCGAAATATAGCAATTATTAAGCAATGCTTAAGATTCAAAACTCTCAGAAAAAAAAGTTTGAAAAATATCTTACATGAAATATATTCACTAGGGCATGGCAAAACCATACATTAGTCGTTTTGCTTTTTAATTCGAATATATATATATATATATATATATATATATATATATATATATATATATATATATATTCGGAATCAATATATATATATATATATATATATAAGAAAAGAGGTTGTAGTGGTTCCAACGAGAGAAAAGTGTGTATATTAAAAAGAAGAGAAGTGAGGTGCCGTAAACGTTTTTGATTGTAATGTGGTTTTTTTTAGAATAAAATATTATACTTTGTTTTCCATAATTTTACTACACATGTTTCTGGACTCGCGACCATCTTCAGGTAAAAGTGGAGATTTCCACACATTATTAAAAATAATTAATTTTTCCTTATGTTTTTCAATGTTAAATATTCTCGATATGAGACATTCTCTGTTTTTGTGTATGTAATCCGAATACCTTTCTTGAATTGGCAATGAAGAGTTCTGCGCGGTGGGTCATAAATCAATATATATATATATATATAAAATATATATATATATATATATATATATATATATATATAGTCATCCACACACAGACTGTTTCGCTGTAGCACTACTAGTCAATATATATATATATATATATATATATATATATATATATATATATATATATATATTCGTGTATCAGCCTACTTCATATATAGTGCTACATCTGAATGATTTTTGTGAAAATTCTGATTTTTTATTTATTTGTGTCTCGTGTATAATACTATTCCATGTTCTGAACAATATTATATAGGCCTACCCTAGTCAAATATTGCCGTACTGGACATCATCATGCACATATTCTGTAGCAAATAAATGGTCTTTATATTCTTTGCACAAAGCTACGCAAAAATGAGAAGAAAAACCAGCATTCATAAAATATATGATCCGAAGATTTATAAACCGTTCATTTGCTTTCCTTCATGAATGACTAGAGAAGCTCACTTGCCCTGCACCTGCCATCTACGTAATTTCAATATTGTTCACCCTTTTGTCGCTACACGAAGAAGAAAACTTCAGTTAATACTTATGCCACTTATAAATCAAGGAATATCTCACAGAAATTAAGAACTGATAGAATTATTTTTCTGTCTCAAACTCATCCTCGTTTTGCAAGAGTTTACGTCGCTGTGATCATTTGCAATAACAACCTTTTTTGTCATGTTTCTTTCTTTTTATGTGCCATGTTCTTTCAGGAAGTAGATGATCATAGTTCTCCACCTTCCTCTATCCCTTGCAGCTCCCAACAATTTCCTTTTCCTCTGCTTCCTCCCCAAGACTACTTTTTGTCATCCACTTAAGTCCGCCAGGTATATCACGCGTTGTTTTCATTTGTCCTTCTTTCTCTCTGTTCGACCTGTGAATATCAGATTCTAAGTATTATGTATAAGCCTTCTACTTGTTTGCAACCTCTCTAAGATCTCATCGATGCTCACACGCTCGGTCCTGTGATATTTTTTACATTGTTCGGTAGAACTGCGTATCTGCCGCCTCAAGTCTCTTCTTCTTCATCGAGGAAATCGTCCAACATTCGTTGTCATAAAAGGGACAGATGTCACGTAACAGCTCAGGATTCTTTTCTTTGTTACCAAAGATATCCTCCTGTCTCGCGGTACTATGCCCAGCTTTTGGAATGTGTCCTTAGCCATCTCAATACTCCTACCCATCTCAGTGTTGCACTTACAGTCCTTTGTCAAGACGCTTCCTAGGTATGCAGTACCCGCAGATAATGATAAAAAAGATTACCTGTAAAGTTAATATTAGCCAATAATACCGCGTGAGTGTAAACCTACCAGTTAGATTAGGGTCACCAAAAATGCGTAAATGTGAACCACCCATAGAAAAGAAAATACTTGTTTAGAGTGCAACCAGTGATCGAAAATGCAATATTTTTAACCTCTTGAAAAAATACTACCTCTGTCTAGTGTGATCCCTATTTCTGCATAAAAACTGATCATAAAATACTCACACTATATAGTAATTTTCCTAGCGTAGATGTAAAAGAAGGACGAAGGTATGGGGGCACCCAGTGAGAACCGAACTCACTTCTCATTCGTGATTGTTCTAGGGAGACATGCTTGCTGACCATTACACCGCCTCGAGATGCCCAAAATATTGACGTACCCAGATCTGAAGATGACTAAGATTATTTTCTAAGCGTAGTTTAGATGTGGCACAAGGCCGAAAGTATAGAGCACCTAGTGAGGATCGAACTCACTTTTCATTCATAACTGATCTAGCGAGACAAGCTTGCTAACCATTACACCGCCTCGAGATGCCCGAAATATGGACTTACCCAGATCTGAAGATGACTAAGATTATTTTCTAAGCGTAGTTTAGATGTGGCACAAGGCCGAAAATATAGAGCACCTAGTGAGGATCGAACTCACTTTTCATTCATAACTGATCTAGCGAGACAAGCTTGCTAACCATTACACCGCCTCGAGATGCCCGTAATATGGACTTACCCAGATCTGAAGATGACTAAGATTATTTTCTAAGCGTAGTTTAAATGTGGCACAAGGCCGAAAATATAGAGCACCTAGTGAGGATCGAACTCACTTTTCATTCATAACTGATCTAGCGAGACAAGCTTGCTAACCATTACACCGCCTCGAGATGCCCAAAATATGGACTTACCCAGATCTGCAGATGACTAAGATTATTTTCTAAGCGTAGCTTAGATGTGGCACAAGGCCGAAAGTATAGAGCACCTAGTGAGGATTGAACCCTGACACCACACCGAAGTGCCTCCTGACTCTATACTCTATATACGCTACACAGTTTGCGATAACTTTCCCTTCTGCCTTAAAGTGACGTATAGTTTAAAGACCTGGTCGATCACAGTTCTCCACGAATCCCTATCTTTTGTATCTCTGATCTATATTTGACACCTTTCTATCCCTCCCATACCTTTGTTAGCATCTTGCTTTGATAGGTTGTTCGTTGTTTCCCCTACTCTCTTCTTACCTACAATATTTTCTGTGATAAACATTGTCCAAGTGCTCTTTCTTCGATATGTATCCCCAAAAACCCAACTGAATTTTACTGCTCCTAATCATGTGTCTTTTTCTTCCAACATTTTCATTAAAGCTTCCTCGTTGCTAACGGTCCGTCCGGTGATATTAGCAGCGTCCGTCTATAGAACAAGTATGCCCTCAAGTTTCTTTATCTTTAAAACAAGTGTGCAGCATTCACTGCTGTAGAACAGGATTTTGATGTTACACCGCAGTCCAGCGCTCTTTCCTTGGTTTGCAACTCAGGTTTCTTGTTTTTTAAAATAGATTTAATTATGATAGGCGATGTTCCCTATTGCAAAGTAGACTATAATTTCGGTGTCGCATTTTCCCTTGTCTATTACAAAACAGCCCAGCCGGATGATGACCGTTTAAGATTTAATATAATATATTTGTTTCGATTCAGTTCTGTACAAGTCTTTTTTCGGCTTGCACTTTCATGTTTAAAATTGGATTATTTTTATCCTTATTTAGGTACCTCCACGAGATAGCTAAAAAAAGAGCATAGCATGATGAAAAAGACGCCAAACTTGACGAAAACAAAATTTTATCGTCTAAATGTTTGTTATTATTAAGAAGAAAGGTCAAAGTATTTTTGGGGTATTTTTTTTTCCATTTTTAATCGTTCCTAGCACGTCCGAAATTTTTCGTTAAAAATCTAGTTTTTTTTGAGTCAGCAAATTGACCATTTTTTTCCATTTTAAAAAAAATGGAAATCTGTCTTTGAAATTTTTTTAAATATCAATTATCATTTTTTCAAAACTTATTTTAAGAAAATCAGAAATTATAATGTTTATTTAAAATATTTTGAACCAAACTTAACTTAGCTTTTGTGCCAAAAAGATGTAATTTGAAAATAAAACAAAGCAGGTCATAAACTTTCGCGTCTCTTGACATGTGAGGAATGATATATTTACGAATTCCATGAGGCTAATTTGTTCTACGGAAGGAGAAAAGTGAAATAATTTACATTTACGTGAACAAATTATTTACCACGTTATTTTTAACGAAAACTTTCAGCGGTCTAATTTTTTTTTTTTTTTTTTTTTGTACTTAGCTTTCACCTTTACGTTTATGATGCTTTATGGAAATATATTGTAAAGAAATTAAAATAAAACTGTTAAGAGTGACATTAAATTTCATATTTCTTAAGAAAGGTATCTAATTAATTTATAGGTACCTTTCTTATGAAATTTTATCAGAATTGTAGATAAAATACTATAATTTTATATACATTTATTACATTCTACTGTTATTTGTATTTGCATTCATTTTATTATTAATTTTGATATTTCATTTATGGAAAAATGTCGTAACTGAGATTAATATAAAAATAAGATCATATAAATTTCATAAGATGATACTGATACTTGTAGGTACCCTTCTCAGTTGAAATTGAAAAATCAAATTAACTTCTCCACACGTGTTTCGCAAAAGTAAAGGCCTTAACAGCGGAGAACAATGCTTAACTCAAATAACGCAACTTAATTATATTCAGGTTGGTCTTCCGTATTTTATAATTACAGCTCGATTATAAGCACAAAATTACATTTCTTAATTACTGGGTATCTTCTGATTAGTCAAAGTGATACAATTTACAACGCGCTAAAAAAAGATCTATCTCATAAGGACACTTATGAAAGCCGATGCGGCTTTTAACTAATTTTATAATATTTAACAACTTAAATGTAAAATCTATTATAATTAATGAAATAACAAATAATTGTATTAAAATTCATTTTTCATCGAAAAATTTTTTTGCTTTCAGAAAATATTGTCCATATTCATAAAAACAACTAAAAAGCAAATAAAAGCATTTGAAATTAAATAATATCTTTGTTTTATTGAGTTTTGTATGTTACAATTCAGAGCTGATTTTCAGGTACTGCGTATCCAATTAAAAACAAAAACAACAGGATTTGCATTCCTCAAAGCCCTGTGCTTTTAATTATTGTAATCACTAAAACCGATGCGATCGAATTTCTAGCGTTTTCATAAAATTAGTTATGGTGGGGGGTAATAAATATTTAAAAAAAATATTTCTACCATGACTTTCATAAAAAAAACATATTTATAATAATTTCGATCATCTGTGAATAGTTTCTGAAAGTTTCATTAACATCCGATAATTATTTCTATTTTTTGCACGATTTTTCAAATTAATGTGTCATACCAAAAAAACGTGCTAAAATTGTCTATGTTATTTACTAGTTCCACTGATACAAATAGAAAAAGGTTTTTTAATCAAAATTTAGAATGTTCTAAAAAAGAAGGAAAATTTTTTAAAAATAATTAAAAAAAAAACTTTGGTCTTTCCTCTTAATAATAACATAAGCATTTAGACAATAAAATTTAGTTTTCGGCAAGTTTGGCGTCTTTTTCATCAAGCTATGCTCTTTCTTTAGCGATTTCGTGGAGGTACCTATATTCAAATGCTAGCATAATTACTAGAGGCTAATGGATATTAGCATATGGCCTTGAGCCTTTAATTAGAGGAGTACAGAATTGTGCTTGATTGAAACTATAATAACATCCACTTTAAATGCATAATAGACCGTACCATAAACAAAATGTGGTATGATTTATTGATATTGCAAAAAGAACTTCCTTTTCTAAATAAGATAAAGAATAACAAAGCAATCATAATGTAAAATGATTCAATTGTCAAGTCTTCCTAAAAGAATGACCCAATGGTACCATATTTTCATCGTCTCTTGTTAAATTCTAAATATGGTTCGAGCCCACAAAAATTATATATTTATGTGTAATAATTTTGTTTACTGTATACTAATGTGATATCATCACGACTTCATATACAGTTTGGTATAGGGCTTTAAATTGCATTTGGTGACTATCAACGCAGTTCATTTTTTTTAGTCCGATTTAGTTTCGTCACACAGCTTTCTTGAGAACAAAATATCGTTTGACTGTCTTTGCCTTTTACTGTAAATTAAGTTAGCGGTCACTTCCTCGGGAGAATTATGCCTCTTCGTGTTATATAGTACAAAGGATATGGTCTATACTGTCTGCTTTTTATTGCCCTCAGTGGCGTAATTGTCAGTGAAGGAAAGAGATAGAGAAAATGAAATGAGAGATTGCATATTACTCGAAATTTCAGGCCCGCAGCTTCGCCACCAGGCAAAAATCCTCACTGAAAATTAGGGTGGAGAAATTCTTTCTAAAATGAATCCGTCATCTTATTGCTAATGGTTACTTTGATAATTCGCATCAGTTCTCTTCCTAGTTTTTGTGTGTCGGGAAATGACACCTAATTGATATTGTATAATTTCTGAACTCCATTGAAATACGCATTAATATTTCTCATTTCAGAAACAAGCTACATATTAAATAACATGGCGGACCAGCTACTAGTTACTTTTATTCTCATCCCTAAAATGAATTTATTTTCCTCTACTTCACACACGGTGTTGCTTTTAAATCGCACAATCATGTTTTAAATATTGGCCATTCCCTAATATATATTTTTTAAGATTAAAAGTCAAAATGCTGTTACCATTGATTTATAGTATTTTTTTATCTGTCCGTATATTGGTCATTACATAAATCATACAATGTAAATATACCAGTGTTTTAAATAGTCTAAATATAATAATATGTCCAATAAGCAACATGTACGAAACAGAATACGTTCATTTTTGTACAATAAGATTCACCCTTTACAAGAGAACCACTCAAGGTAAAGGGTTACGTTACGAGACAATTTGTGCGGATAAGAGTGGAAGATAACGTTTAGACCTTGCTTTGATCAGGCTACTGTTGTAGTGATCGGGGAAACATCCGCTTAGTAGTCGATGCCACAGAGCAGTGGTTCCCAGAAAGAATCTGTTTGTGTGGAACTTCTCGCCTATGGAATACGGATGGAATTCGGCTGGTTTGCTACTATATAAATGGCATGGCGTGTCCATGCTGTGAAGGTTTCTTCCAGAGTTAGTTGGTACTCTTTGCTTATAGAGACTAAAAGATATATTTAAAAATTAAAATCGTTACTGACCACCTAATAACCGTTAGAATAATACAAGAGATATACCAAAAATGCATCACTGAAGACCAAAAATAAATAGTCGAGTCAAAACAAAACTCACCTGAAGATTGCGTTTAAGCATGAAACAGACTGTCGCTGATGAGTATTTACCTCAATACACACACACATACACACACACACATATATATATATATATATATATATATATATATATATATATATATATATATATATATATATATATATATATATATATATATATATATATATATATATATATATATATATTCTCTATTTGTCTTATAACCCAGATGTTTACTCCTGAAATTTCAACTTTAGCATATCCTCTGTGTTATTATATTGTTTATAAAAGATTTATTTTGTATTTATCAAAACTTTGTGCATTTTCTATTAATTATTATACAATGCCAATATACAGCCAAATCAATTATACTGACAGATGGTTGGCTGATGTTGTTTATCATTTTGTCACCTATGGATTAATAAATACCAAAATCTAAATATTTTGTAACTTATGCTTTCAACTACAGTTATTTTGTATATAATTTTATACTTTCAGCATAAATGTATGCTTTATTTTAAATATATAGTTGTAGTTCAGAAAATGTATTGGTAGTAATTTTACTATAAAAATGTATTCTATATTGTTTTAATGTTGCATTGATTGTCATTCTTCTATAAAAATGTATTGTTTGCCATTTTAATATAAAAATGTACTGTTGATGTTTATTCGGGAGTTAAGTATTTGCCCACAGCTGGAACCGAAACAGGTGCTGCCAACCAAAGTCAATGTGAAGCTAGAAACAACAGGCATTAGGAGGTGGATCTATGGTCTTCAATACCTTCAATCTTCCGATCAGAAATCTTGCTGCCAGGTGTAGTTTATCGTCATACACAGGACGACCGATATACGGTAGCAACATACGTTGTCGTAGGATAAACGTCCATAATCGATAAGCTCTTACACTCAATACAATTTCCTTTGAAAAATATAAAAACAATTTCTGTTAATAATCTGTTTCACACTTTATAGATATCCGGAAAATGTATACGTTAAAATGACACAAAACACAAATATATATAATATTTTACGTATCGAAATAAGAAAAAGAAAAGAAAAAGTCAAAGTGTCAGATATCTGTATTATTACAAAATGCTTACAGGACAGGTTCGAAAATGGCTATATTTACTGTACTAAGCTTTTGGGATCCGGGAAGGCTTCTTAATCTACAATAAGTCATATGGTGCGATTTTTCAAATCGTTTATTATTTTTGTGTATTGTCAGTCATTCTTTTTCGTTGTGGAAGTGTCCTCCGATGTATTCCTTTCATCTCTAAAGTATTTCTTCTTTTTCTAACATCAAGGTCCGGTCCTTGGATTTTATGCATCCTGCTGTTTAGCATGTCTTTTGTCCTGTTGCTTCTATTATTTTCTCTATTGATATCTTCTTTATCTGTGCTACTCATTCTTTTTTTCTTTCTGCACATCTTTCGTCGAGCCATTCGTCGTTAATGTTCATGTCTTTATTTCTAATATCTTTGTGCAGAGTCTTTTGTGCTGTATCTTGGCTCTGTTTTTGTCTCCTTTTCATTATGACGATAATTTTAGCTGTCATGTTTGTTCCTTTGTTTATTTTTCTTTGCAATGATATCGATTGCTGGTGTTAATAACGTATAGGACAACATATAACATACCTGGCGAGCATCAGTCAGTGAATGGCGGAGCAGGGTTTGGGAGATATGACAAAAAGGCAACGACTGCAAAGGGAAGGAAATTGTGGACAGACATGATTGCCAATGTCCTGTAGGAATTAGGCATATAGATGAAGAAGATAGATAGATTTATACCTTCACTAGGACTAATTTATAGCAGTTCCGCCGTCTAGTTATATAATTCGTGTAGATATAGTTTCAGTTGTGAGGTATGCCGAATTCGCTAGCCCTGGGTGGCAATCATTCTTTCAAAAAGGTAATTTGGAATGTTAAAAAAAATGTATGAAGATTAATATTGTATTTGAGTGGTGTTTTTATTGTTCTTCAAATTAAAATATATATATCGAATGGTTTGTATATTTTTACGATATTACGAGAAATAAACCGAATATTTACAATACCTTAATAAATGTCCACTCATGTACACACAGGTACAATGCAATCAAACTCTATTTTTTTTCAAGGAAGTTATTTCAAATGCTGTTAATTCTTTCTTACGACATACAAAAAAAAACTATCATCCACGAAATAACTTCTTGATCTGTTTCTTATTACAAAGCTTAGGTAGAAATCTAAGCAATTTCTGTTCGTCAAAATTCTTAAAAAATGGACGACTCACTTTTTACAGAAAGCATACATTTCTTTGTTCGACTAAATGAAAGAAGCGTTCTCCTTTAAAAACCGAACATCAAAGAAATAACAAATGATATATTAAATATTTTATCCTCATCGCATATTAGCTACCAAGAACTATATACATATAAACACGCACGCACACAAACACACATATATATAGTAATAATAATAATAATAATAATAATTATTATTATTATTAATAAAGATTTATTTGGTATAACACAGACTATTTAAATTTGATCAACAAATAATAATTTTATCGTACCTTATTTTGCTGCATATATTTTTTTTTCTTTCTATAAATATCTCCAATACCACTTTGCTTCCTATAAATAGAAGGTCGGTGAGAGGAACTATAATTTTGAAGAGTGGGCTGAGCACCTATAAAACATTTCCAAGACTACTCTGCTTCCTAGTAATATAAGGGCTGTGACGGGAACTATATTTCTTGGGTGTGGGATGATTATCTATAAAATATCTCCGACTACTCTGCTTCCTATAAATAGAAGGGCGGTGACGGGATCTATATTTTTGTGTCAGGGATGGACATCTATAAAATATCTCCAAGACTATTTTGCTTCCTATAAATAAAAGGGCCTTGACGGGAACTATAATTTTGGAGTGTTGGAGGAACATCAGCGTTTTGAGAGAAGCTATTTGTGAGAAGCTAAATGTGAAATTGGAATACTGTGATATTGAAAGGAAACTAAATTCCTGCTGTAGTAACACCTGCTTAAGTAACACATTCCTTCCTTCCTTTCTTCATTCCTTCCTTCCTTCTCAAACTACTGGATAAAAAGCAGAAGCATTTATGTTAAACACTTTAAAAATAATACTGTTGTATACGAGGACAACGGCGCTTATAGAAATGCTCCTATCGTACCCAAGCCAGTGTTTTCATTATGTGTTGCGTGGTGTCCTTAGCTGTACTTGTAGTGTTTTAAGTTTTAACCAAACCATAAATGAAACCTAATTTCGGGGGAGCATTAATTTCGTTAGATTTTACATCGAAACTTAGTGCTTGTGATAAAATTGTCAACATTACCGGTAATGAGAAGTTCTTGCACTAATACCGCTACTCAGTAGTAGAATGAGAACTATAAAGAAAAAAAAAACACTTTTTTTCACCATGATTTCTTAGGATGGGACGTCTAATGCATCGAAGCGTCATAAAGTAGCGAAGTGGGATAATTCATTATCATCATCAATATTTTTTTTTTCAGTCATTAATTTAATACACACAAACTATTGTCATAATCATAATTCCATAATGCATTCTCTTATTCATTTCACACACTTCATTAACCCTAATCATTTTAAAATTAACGACTCTTGAGCATTGTACTGGATATAAAGGGAGTTCCAATAACTTCGACCGATTTTAAATGTGAATTACGCGTCTAATGTTTTCTTTTTCTTTTTCTTTCAGATTTAACAACTTAAGTATTTGACAAGATTAACAACCATACAACGTATTAAAGTTATCGAAGCCTATTACGAAAATAAACGTTTAAATTTATAAATATAAGACCCACTGATGCTGTCAGCAAAATATGCACACCAAAAAGTGACCTTTTGCGGATGCAGTGGCTTTTCGACAATCGTCCTTGGATTTTCATCAGCCTAAATGAGACAATTCTGCTTATTAACGAATCCACTAAGATGAAAATTGGCTTCATCACTAAAGTGGAAAAATCTTCATCGGCTTCTCTTTTCTTGTTCACCCAATTGACGAATGTACGGCGCTCCAAATTTTCAGCAGATTTCAGGTTTTGTGTCAATTGAATTTTGTAAGCGTGTAGAGAGAAATCTTTTGTCAAAATTCGATGTAACGTTGTTGTGAAGAGGTTTAAATTTCTGCGCGCGATGACGAACAAAGGTGTCTAGAATTTTGACTACATTATCTTGCACTGCAGCAATGTTTCCAGCTGAACGGCGTAAACGAGCAAGAATAGTATTTTCACATCTGCCACCGACGCAGTTTTTACGAACAATTTTTTTTGCAATTGCACTCTCGGTTGGTAGATTTTGTAGACCAAAATATCGCGTTGTAATAGACTTCGATAATATTAACACGCTGTTCGATTGTTAATCTTTCTATGGTTAAAATTGACAAAGACTTACGTTGTTAAATCTGAAAGTAAAAGAAAAAATCATTAGACGCTTAAACTTAATTCACATTTAAAATAGGTCCAAGTTTTTGGAACACCCTATATATTAGTACAATAATTATGGTGAAGACTATTTTTTTTTCAACTCGCGTGTTTGTCACCTCAGTGGGAACGAGGCTTGTGAAGTTGTTTTTCTGATTGTAATTTTCTTACTTTAACCTCGCTGTCATTAGCATTCTTTTAATTACACCATGTCTATCACATTTCAGAAATATTAGTGTTTTGTGAAAGTCCCCACAGTATTTATATGCTTCAAACTTGTGAAAGTCTTTTTGCCGGCCAAAGAGCTAAAAATAGTTAGTTTATCGGGTTAATCTGACACGTAGATAAAACGGTATTTTCATTGATATTCTTACGAGGATTAAACATATCTTAACTGGTCCTTTAAGGTAGAGGCATATTCGGGATTATCATATTTGGGATTATTAGAACCATTCTTCTTTTTGTGAGTACAGTGACAATGATTTCAAAATAGCAATGTTTTTCCATATACTAGTTCTACTATTTAACTCATATTTGCAGTAGGAGATAGATTCATACTTATCACAAAAGTAGGTGAATGCAATAAACCAGACTGAAAATTGTACTCATTTTGCTATCCATTACAGCATCTTCATAAGTCTTTAAATCCGGGAGGAATGAGGAGCAAATTAGAGTTTATTAAAGAGTATTACATTTTAATTTGGGATAAATTTTTATATTTCTTGCAAAATTTGAAAAAGGACAATATTTAGTCAACATATATTTCTGTAACAAAATACAATAAAACATGCATTAAATTAAGTCCTTCATTAAAATGAATCAGTATACACTAAATATTTAATTAGTAAAATATTTAAAAATAACGATTTTCCAGAAAATAATTTGTAAATCAACTGTGAGAATAGAATTTTTAATTTATGAGTAATATTTGCTTATTTTTGTTTATGCAATTCTTAAAATTTATTTTGTTTAGGCAATAAACATGTTTTAACAATATATTATTGATTAAAAAAAACTTTTCTGACAAAATCAATACTATGAACAAACTGAATTTAAATGTTTGTATTTATTGTAGATATTTGAAAAACTCAGGCATGGCCAGGCACTCTTTCTGATTATATATATTTTGTGTTAAATATTTCTTATATTAAATAAAGAAATTCCCATTAGCTGAATTAATATGTTTTAATGTAATTAAAACTTGAATTTTAAAAGTTTATATGACTCAGCGGTATTTTTTACTTCACCCATGTTATAAGAGATTTTGCAGGCGGATTTTATTAATTATGTAAATATATAATTTAATCATATCTACACCAAGAAAAAGGAATAAGAATAATAAGGATGATTTTGTTTTTTTTTTCAATATTAAACTCTGGTGAAGACAACATTTGTCCGCCGACATTGGAAGTAAAACTTATTTTGTTTTGTTTTACGGCATATCAACCTCAATAGGTTATTTAATGCCGACAAAAGTTTTATTGCCGGTAATATTTTTTTTCAAAAATGCATTATTGGTATTATTTTTTTCAAAAATGTATTGCTGGTTATATTTTTCTTTTTTTTAAAAATGTACTGCTGGTAATAATGTATTGCTGGTAGTAATTTTTCCAAAAATTTATTTCTGGTATTAAAACTTATTTTTATACTTTCAGAGTTTTTTACCCTTTTGAGGAGTTACCTATTTGCCTATAGCTGAGACCCTGACAAGTGATACCACCCCTTGTCAGGGTGGACCTGGGAATATCAGCAGTTAAGAGGTGGTTCCACGTTCCTCAAAACCTCCTGAGTAAAAGCCTTTCTGTTGGATGTAGTTTATCGTCTTACCCAGGACCCGGATGTAGTTTATTGTCTTGTCCAGGATGCCTCAACTGGTGGGGGTCTTACCCCTCCGCAGAGGTACAGTCGGCGTAATCTGGTGCCCCAGCCGACAGGGAGTGTAGTTTTTTTCTTACTCAGGACGCGGGTGTAGTTTATCGTCATACCCAGGACGACGTATTTTGGCAATTTGCCATGGTTGAATGTAATTAGCAGAAAGGCCTAAGAAAAAGAACTGACAAAGTTTGCAAAAACAATTACAATAGTAATGAGTTCTTCTGTGTTTTATTGATGCCTATCGCGTCTACTTCTCCCTAGCTATTGTGAGTAAAGCCAAATCAAGAGTCTTCCACAGCAGCTAGCTCAAATGCCGTCCGATAGGGCGGCTTTTATGCTAGTTTATAATAAAAACGAGCACTGAAATTTTGGATAAAAAAGGAAAATAAGATTTACTCCCCTTGAGCCATGAAATCACCGATAATGGCTAGTATAATGTATTAATATATATTTTTGACATCGTATAATCTAGCAACCTTGAATCTAGGCGCAGGAAAACCGTTCCCTGTGCCTCACATTTTTAGGGTTTTTGAATTTGCTACGGATCATTGAAATCGGACCAGTTGGAGTGGAGTAGGTGCTTGTAAACACACACACGCGCAAACACACACGCATACACTGTACGCTATATATATATATATATATATATATATATATATATATATATATAGATGTCACACATATTAAAATAGTGATCGATGTAATATAACAGAGCTATTACTATTATATATTAATAAATTTACGCATTATTCCTCATGCAAATTTCATCGCCTCTTATGCACACTCCGGCAATATTTGGACTTGAGGGAATTAAATATTTAACGCATTATATAAAAGATACAGGGAATACTAGCTACCAGAGTGCTCAGTTCATAGCGAATAGATTTTAGCATGAATTATCAGCAGACGTGTAATTTCCTTTCTTTCAAAATAATCAACCTACGAGAGGAGGGGCTATATCATCATTCACAGACAGAGTTTTTCGCAGTATCACAATTCATCAATGTACCTAGATATGCGATTGCTTCAAACCGGGATCGAAACACGACCGCTTTGATATCAGAGGAAGTCTCTCACCCTTAGACTATCAGCGCTCGCATATATATACATATATGCAGATAGATAGATAGATAGATATGGTACTAAGTAATGTCCGTTATTTGGAATCAATTGTAATGAAAAAATATCTTACTAGCACCTAATCATGTATAAATGTGGCGTACATTATCAAACGACAGTGCTCAACAAAAACGTAGTATAGCATATTGACTAGGATAAATTTTCATAAGGATCGGCTTTTGTTTATTTAGAATTCTTCAAATCCAACGGGGTACTAAATAGACATTTATATGCCCTTTGGAGTAATGTCTGTGTAATGGATTGCGTCTTGGATTGAGGAATCGAGTTTCAATTCCATTCGCCTTTATTCCGATTCACTTATGTGCTAATACTCTTGGGAAATGTAGAAATCCATCTCTTCTCAACCACCACCACCCCAGTCAGATTAATAGCATAACAGACTGGCTTATGTAGTCTTGGGTTGTACCTGGTCTAGGAGAAGGAAAATGCTGAATTCAAACCAGCTGGTGAGTTTTGAGCTCCGTCAGGCTTTCTTGATGAAGGCACACCGTTTCTACTGGGGTTGCAGTACATTTGGTTCGACTCTGACTAATCGCGGGACTCGTAAGGTCCTGTAGGTGCAACCTGTACGTCGGAAAGCTCCCTGCACACATTAACATGAACATTTTTTTCGCCTTCATTAACACGCCAGTTTGCAAACAGCAAGACTGACATTAGAACAATTTTGGCAGTTACATGATCTGCTTAACTGCAATCACCATGTTTGACGGATACGACACCAACCACATTTCGACAACTTCAAAACATTTTGACTGAGAAAATGTTCTGTAATGAAAACGTGATGCCAGTGTTTGTCGAAAGAGCTTTCACAGCAAAACCTGAAAACGTATGGGTGTTAAGTTTCAACAAGTCATTACATGTGGAGTTGTATCTATAATTGAACTGAATGTAATTATATTTCTATATTTCGAAGAAAATTGATAAACAGGAAGGAAAATTATTTATGACTCAATCAAATATATATAGGCATTTTCATTTCTCATCGTCCTCTCTCCTTTTCCGTCTTTCTGTATAAATATGCATATATTTTCCCTTTCTCAACTCTTTTTTTTACACCACTTCAGCAATATACACTGAGGAGACGAAAGGTTATAACTGAATGCATAATAATATGATGTTCCTCTATGTGACCTCAAGGCAGTTCTTAGCTGATCAAGCATGGAATAATGCATAATCTGTCAAGATCTCCTCCAGGATTTGCTGCAAAGGCACATAAAGGTAGTTTGTTATGACATGCGCAATGAAAATTCTGCAAAGTAAACTTTTATCCCATTACAAGGTTATTAAAATCTGTCTGAAAAATTGCTCCACGTTCTGAAAATATTTCTGTAGTTCTCCGGAACACACTGAGCATGAAAAAAGGACCCTGCATTTGTAGAGGACTGTTGTAATAAAAATGATTATATAGCGTTCGATTATAGAGAGGTAATTTTTAAGTAAGCACGAAAGTATTTAAGAAATTATATCTTTAACATATATTTTGCTTTGTCACACAGTCTTCTGTGCATGTGTGTTTATAGTTACTACTGTTGTGTTGATGATAGAACTTTGAACTTGATCACGATAATTTTCTTGATGCTAGTTACAGTGTAAACATGGCCGCTTTGCCAGCAGTCTGAACCAAAGAGAAATAACATGTACTTATCCGATTGTTTTGGTTGAAAGGAAATTAATCGGAGACTTTTGAAACAATATGGCGACAGTGCAGTACCACGTAGTAGCGTTTATTAGTGGGTCGAGATTTTTAAAAGAGGCAGGTCCAACGTAACGTACGAAGAATGAGCAGGCGGCCCGTCAACTAGCGAGAAGATTTAGTAGGCTCAAGAGACGGTAATGGCGAAACGGTAAGGTACCATATATGCGGTAGCATGTTCTGTGCCGATTCGGATTACTGCTCATTGTTCCCCCTTAGTGCACACTGCTAACTGAGCGGTTATGTTTACTAACAACATCTAGAAAATTGGATCGATCATGCTCAAACTTCGATCTTGTGGCCACAATAATACAATCTTATGCATTTACAGAAGGCAGAGTGACAAACACGAAAATATGTTATGGCGAAAGTGCGAATAATGTTTGTCTTACCCTCGTAGTTATTTGTTTTCCTACACAATTTTTCCCAGCTTTTTACATTCCATTCATACACATGTTTTCACACAGTAAATTAGATATTCATCAGAACAGTCACTGTTCTAACATTGATAAAAGTCAATTTGTACGCAGGCACATCAAATGAAGACGTTTTTCTCATAAATATTGGCATGTATATAAAAAAAATCCGGCAACTACGCAGCCCTGAATGCGATAACGTTTCTTGTACTTTCCTGTTGCGATATCTACCTTCTTTCAATATCTGCGATTTGTACCATATAAATCATTATGTGCATACGTGCTGGTAAATACATCTGATCCTTTTTTGTACCAATAATTCTTGGCTACCTAATAGGTTGTCGGCAGTTGACGATTATTTCCTATTTCGACCGGCAATTATACATCGTAAAGCCTACCAGCAATTAATCTTTCAGATATATATTTCGGACATTCCTATTCGGGTATTATCAAAAGCTGTTTACTTTCCCATAAGTCGGGCATTCACCGTATCAAAATAATTTTATTCAGACCTGCTTAGCCGTTTACGTGTAGATTCGTGTAACTGGCCTAGACATCCATATTTTTAGAAGGGTCCTGGTGGGTCTTCTGCGTCGGTATCATATGACAGCTAAAGAAATGCTAAAATGCCATACTGGACGCCCTAATATGTGGATGATATTTTTGCCAGAGCAGCTTGACTTTTATCACAGAGAATTAGTGACCAAACATGTAATGTCCCACTGTGAGCAGTAGTACCTTTCATCAAGTATTTCTGATCCATACGTGACACCATAGACGGAGTTATGTCAGTACCCCGGAATATCACAACCGTTTGGAACCCGCTAACATTCCCTGTTCGGACACCGATATTTTAGGTTCCCTTGCTATTGTCACCATATTGATCAGAGCATTAACACAATGTGAAGTCGTTATCAACGGCCATTACATTACATAGTGCTAATCCATTACTTCTGGCATATCAGTATATATATATATATATATATATATATATATATATATATATATTATATATACAAACATCTATCAGTACAGATGTATTACTTCTGGTATATTTTTTTAATACGGTATAAATTACGCCACTTAACATTCATTAAGACACGTTCTCTGTACTGTCAAAAGAAAGGTTTTCAAACAAAACAAAATGGCTATTTATTAATATATCTGGAAATGAAGCAGCAAAGTGTTAGGAAAATAAAATATGTATTCTTTTCATTTCAGAATTATGTTTTCCTCATTTGACAATATAATAGAAAACCGAAATTTCTACTTTCACGATGAACCTTTGCACATTTAACGAGGTTACTAGTTTTGATTTAAGCTTACAACAGACATCATGTTTAACTCTTACGCACGATGAATCGCTAAAGATCCAAAACAAAGTGTTGACTCCATGTATAGCTAGACACTCGTATTCGAGAATACATATTTACTATGCAGGCTAGACAATCCCTATTGCAGACGGTTGCTCAGGTGCATTTGTGTTTATTCAACACCCACAGAGCCAACTGTGGTTTATACTGCAACTATGCCGAGCAGACCTTAGTTACTGTTTTAGGGGGAAAGCGTGTTATCTAGCGTGATTTGAACAAGGCCAGCATGCTCAAGCCTTCGGCCATGATGAATTGTGAATTTGTGCTAGCACAGCTATCGACGGAACCCAAGGGTTCCATTCACACAATTTCACTCACAATGTTTGGGTCAAATCGTGGTAAGGTTTTCAGGCACTTCCCAAAGAGTTGCACGTTGGGGTCGTCCCCTCTAATCAGATAACACCAGGAAGTTTCCTTCCTGACAAATCGACTATGGGGAGATTCGAACCCGAGTCTCATGTTCAGAATGCGAACGTTCTAACCACACGGCTACATGCTCCATGTACTGTTCTAAAAATGTACTTAACTCATGGTAATAATCTTTACATCAAAAGTGCTAATTTAGACTAAAATGGGCAATTGATGGAGTGTCTGCATTTTTCATGATCTAAACGCTCATTGCTTATCATGTGTTCACAAAATGTCAGTTTTCTCTGATTTTAAGTATACGTTTACTCGTCGTTTCTACATAAAACAAATACCTTTTTTTAAGAAACATGATATTTTCGAATTCAATTAAAGAAACATCCTAATTTTTCATCTATATGCTGCGTCCCTTCAATACACGGATGATCAGTTTTTCCCCTTTGCTGATGCTCACCATCGTTCCGCCATGCTCGTCCTCTAGGTTTCTCGTTGATTTATCTATATCACTTGCCGTCAATATGTCCTGTGACGTTAAGTTTTCGAAGACCGCTCATAATCTTTTGAATCAGCTGTTCAAGGAATTTCAGCTGACTCTTCCTCAACACATTCCCTTAACAATATGCCCACATTTCAATATTTAAATCCTGAAAAACCAATAAAAGAAATTGGATCTTAGAAGATAACCACATTAAAATCTCTACTTGATTCATATGGCTAACTGATCTGGAATGGTATATATTTTCGAAGACAGAATTGTACTATAGTAAACTTAATATACATTAATATTTATTGATATAATAACACGAGATTTAATTTACTCTATTCAATCTATATAAATGATAAGAATTATGTATTATTGTCTCCTTTTGTCTATTTAAAGATATTTTTCTCCTGTCTGTGTTGATGAATAGAAATGACGACATGAGGCATGAGGAGAATTCTTCACAAAAAACAAATTAAAAACTCAATAAGTGTCTCCATTTCTTTTCTATATTCCTTTAGCATTCTTTATCAATGTTTTGAGATATTTAACGTTTATATTTTACATCTCAAAATATTTTTTGTGCAGTCATTCTATTTTGAAAGTCATGATTTGAGAACCGAATTTAAAGTATACTTTTGAAAATTTATATTTTTCTATTTAATGTTCTATCTGTCAGCTTATCATGATTTCTTTTTTTGTGCACTTACCTTGATATCATAATTTTATTTACGAAGAATGTTGTCAAAGATAGCAATATACTAACAAAAAATTACTAAATAATGTTGCATACTACAAAGTGTGTGAAACGATTGTTTTGTCTCGGTGTTTACGTGCATAAAATTCCCCATCCAACATTTTGAGTTAAAACTGCTTTACATTTGTGTGATATGGCACACATGTATTCCTACACAAACCCAAATAAAAGTAACAATAAAAGTAACAATAAAAGTACTCGCCCACGCACACGCGTATATATATATATGGGAAATCCAATCGGTCCATGCTTTTCCAACTATTGCATGCCCTACGTGGAAAATACTATATTTACACAGGTCCGCAAACCGAAATTCTATGTTCGCTACGTGGACGATATTTTTATTTTAGCTAATAACATTAAAGAAATACAGACACTTAAGACCACATTTGAGAAAAACTCCGTCCTTAACTTTACATATGAACTTAGCCAAAAAAACAAACTTCCATTCTTAGATGTCCTCGTTGAATACAGCAATAACACTTTCATTACACCATTATACAAAAAACGCACCAGCAAAAACTCGTGCCACCTTAATTTCAAAAGCGAATGCCCACTTAGGTACAAAGTAGCAGCAATAAAAAACTTTCTAAATAGAGCACACCAAAACTCATCCTCTCAACTACTCTTTCTCAAAGAACTTAACAACGTTAAACAAACACTAATCAACAACGGTTTCCCTAACTACCTTATAGACCAACAAATTAGACTATTCCTCCCCAAAGCAAGTAATAACGATAGCGAACACACAGCCAAAAATCACATACCCATTTATTACAAAAACCAAATGCATATTAATTACAAACAAGACTAATCTTCTCTAAGGCATATTATAAAGAAATATACTACTCCAATTGATCCGAAAAAAAAAATCAAATTTATTATCTGTTATAAAAAATTTAAGACGGCCAACCTTATCCTCAAAAATAACAACACACCAACTAAGTCAAAATTACAAAGAACGAACATTATCTATAAGTTCAAGTGCCCCTTAAGGAACTGCGTTCCTGATCAAACCAGACTCATAAATAATTACATCGGCTACACAACCACATGCTAATCCAGACGTCTTACGTTGCACCTATCTGATCACAGCTCCAACAGAACACATTTAAACACACACTCAGATTTACCCGACACCATTAGGAACATACTAGTAGAAAACACAAATATATTAACTGCATCCACCTCCAAAAAAGACTAAAAATAATGGAAGCTTTAATAATGAAAAAGAAAAAGCCAACTCTTAACAATATTAACTACGAACAAAGCCACAATGAGCTAACCGTATTCGGAAATTAAAAAACATCCCTACCACACACTGATACATACACAGAACGCACACACTCAACTAAGCTGAAAATCGAATCATCCTTGATAATGGCTAAATGTATAGCCGAATGCGCTCAGAAATATAAAACATTTGGGCACTGTTTATACACCCTTTGTCCAGAAAAGAAAGCTCTTGTCAGAACACAAGAAAAATTAAATAAAAATCTTAACCGTAGTACCTTGTCTGTCGTTTTTAATGAAACATGCATAAAGGATGGATTGCTGCTTAAATATACAACGATACACACACACACACACACACACACACATATATATATATATATATATATATATATATGAAATGGACAAAGACATTTTTTCATGTTTACACATTCTTTTTATAGATACAAATATTTAAGTAAATGCTCTGTTTTTAATAAACAGTATTAAACAGCATTTACTAGTCTGAATGCCCGAGAAAGTGTCATAGAAAATATGCGACCCCGACAGGAACTGAACCTGTATCCTATACGGAACCGTCATATAGGCTGATGTGCTTTTAGCGATTGGGACACAGAGGAGCGTTTCAGTCAGCAAGGTCAATATCACTGTTTTTACAATGTATTTTTCCATCATTTTCTCTCATACATTCATATCTGCTCGATGCGTATCCAAATGTAAACAAATGACGTCACACATTATGAAATGGACAAAGACCTACAATTAAGTGTTGACTTCAATGTTCACTTTTATATATATATATATATATATATATGTGTGTGTGTGTGTGTGTGTGTGTGTGTATACGTTTGTGTATTTAGGCAACAATCCGTCTTTCATGCCTATTTCATTGAATACGACAGAAAAGCTGTTTTTTGTGTGTTTTTATGCAATTTCTCATGCGATTTAATATTTCTTTTCCTTTTCAAATGATAAATTATATAAAAAAATGCCCATTGAGGAATTTTATTCCTGATCAATCAAAATTCGTAAAAAATTATATAGGCCACACTACAACATGTTTGACACGCACACTCACTCTGCATCTTATTGACCATAGTTCAATTAGATCTCATTTAAATATTCATGGAGACCTACCGGACACTATTTGTAACATACTTGTTAAACCACACAAATATAATACCATCATCTACATGCAAAAAAAAGGTTAAAAATAATGGAAGCCTTATCAATAAAAACAAAAATCCACAATTAATAACATTAACTATGAACATGGACACAATATTTTGACCGTGTTTTGAAAAAAATGAAAAATTTTATAAAACATACATGCAACAAACTATTTCTTACTTAACAGTTAAAATATTTAATTTTTAAAAATCGCTAAATGTATAGCCGAAAGCGCTTGGATAAAAAGAACATTCGGACAGTTTTTTTTTCATAAAAACGAAAAAAATATTAGATCGCATGAGAAATTGTATAAAAAAATAAATAAAAGCCCCTTGTGTGTCGTATTCAATGAAATGTGCATATATATATATATATATATATATATATATATATATATATATATATATATACAGAGATAGATAGATAATGTATCAGTACAAATATGATACGCTCGTAGTCGATTGGTTAGAAAGTTTGCAATTTGACCATTAGATCCAGATTCGAATCTCATCGATTTGGAGGGGTCAACCCCAACGTGCGAGTTGACCCAAGCCTTGTGAATAAAAGCGTCTGCAACAGGGATTGGCTAGCCGACCTAGCTATAGTTTTAATATAGTTTTAAGGTGTGCTATATTTATGGGATAAAGGGCTCACTATCAGAGATATAGTGTGTGTAAATATAAATATAAAAGTAACCATTGAAGTCAACACTCAGAGACGACAGGCCGCCTGACATTTGCGTCTTACATGAAACAGCCTGTCGCCTTCATGTGTTGACTTCAATGCTCACTATATATATATATATATATATATATATATATATATATATATATATATATATATATATATATTTTATCCTACAGTAGACAATTTTTGAGGCCACATCCAATATTAGAATGGCATGAAATTTGACAGAAGAGTGGCAAAAATGAAAAAGCATTTTACAGTCATTGAAAAAAGAATGGAATTAATAATCAAAGTCATACTTTGAAAACCTTTTGCTATGAATGCCAAACATTTGTTGTGCAGTAATAAAGGCTGAAAGAGGATATTTTGACGAGACCAAAATTTAATCATAAAATGCCTTTTTTTGTCATAATAAGATATCTAATAAAAATACATCACATTTTTTAACCAAGTATAATAATTTTCTCTTATTTAAATTACAAAATAAAATGTGTGATCTAAAATTGTTGGATTGCCGTGTGCATATATATATATATATATATATATATATATATATATATATATATATATTGTTGCGTCCTTTTTTATTCAAAATAAATTTCATTAGATTTAGTTTAAACGATGTTATTTAGGATTGTTTCATTGAATTAGCTATAGGTTATGTTTAAAGGTGAGTTTGGTAGATAGTCTGACCTTTTTTATCTTAAATTCTAGGATGATGATTTGTCATCATTAACACTGTGTATATTCGTACTATTGTCCTCATCTTTGTTGTTTTTATAACAGTTTTCCGGCTGTTGTACCTTTCAGAATTCATGTGTATTTCGCTCTGAGAAACCTATAGTGAATTCTGAACTGAACCCATTATTTAATCTACGGAGTTAGACTGTTCACGGTCTACTGCTGATGTCTAGGTATACCGTCTAATTCTTATTTTATTTAGCATTTTATTCAGTTATTTTAATAGCTGACCAGTAGATTATTTAGTATTTTATTTAGTACTGTTTAATTATTCGGTTCAGGTTTTACAGTGACCGACAAAAATCAAGGGAGAGACTTTTTTGTTTGTTGTTGTTTCATCTGTTCCAGAAAGACTGATGATCCGAGGAAACCACATATTGTCAACAATGACTCTTCTGTGATCTTGCTTGTTTGGTGGATTCAATCAATGAGCTTCCCCTCAAAACACTTTTTAGAGATCTGTTATTCGGCTTTCGTATCCCTACACTGTAGTTAAATAATATGATATATTTCCATCGTGCTGATACTATTTTTCTCTAGTTGTTTGTTTATTTCAGATAATTACAACATAATTGGACAAGGGATGTGTCTGTAGTTTCACTCATATCGTTTCGGAACAAGACATCGGAGAAGCAAGTTCGAATTTCAGTCAAGTTTCGCTCCAAGAACTTTCGAACAAATACCGTTGGGAATGGTATGAATGAATCTCTTCTCCACACCCATTCTGTAAGTAAAGCAGAACTGGACTCATCAACCTTGGTTGCAACCCCCACCCCCAGGCAAACCGAAGGACAACTCCGAATTCAAAACCGCATGTAATCATAGCGAAAAAACAAACTATGTAGATCCCAACAAGACAGTGGAATTAACAATAAATGCTTGATCCTGATCATTGTCGTTTAATTAACCGATTGCAATATATATATTTTTTTCATTTTTAAGCATCTTCAGTTAATTACAACATAAATGGAAAAGGTATGTGTCTGTATGGCCACTGAAATCGATACCGGACAATTAAATCGGAGATCCATGTTCGAATTTCAGTCAAGTTTTGTTGCGAGAACTTTCGAAGAAATGGCATGAAGGAATCCCTTCTCCACTACAAGTCTGTGAGCAAGGCAGATTGGGCACATCAACCTTGGTTAGCCCCCAGGAAAACAGA
>CAHIKZ030001957.1:2427500-2650000 GCA_903632075.3 Acanthosepion pharaonis | reverse complement strand
GAATTTTTCTCCCTTTTGACTTGTCGTCGGTAAACTGACTTGAAATTATCGTCTAAACACTGGCGGATGTTCTCTAATTTCGATGCAAAATTTAATAAGTAATTATTACTTGTAAATATTCATTGAACGGAATAAAATGCCGTCGGTATTTTAGAACAAAATAGTAGTTCAAAATTGTCTAATAAAAATCGAATACAAGAGTCAATGATACAAATAACTTTAGATATTTCACCCAAGAAAAATGTAATTTTTAAAAAGGTACATACATATATCAACATTTACTCATTTAGTTCAGATGCAAATGTTTACTTTAGCTTTATTAAGGTAGCTGTGTTTTATTATGTGCTTACATAAGCCGACGTTTTACGTCACTTGGCATACTGTACATTTCTAGAGACAGTTTTTAGAATATTTTAGAGCGTTCTCTAATTTAGAATTTGAAATGTTAACGATATTTTTCTCCGAGAAACATCTGTATATGAATACAAAAGTAACCTGGAGAAAAGTCAAATATTCTTTACTTTCATTCATGTAGTTCCTCAAGAAACGAAAAAGCAGGTGCATGAAAAAATTTCCTCTTTTTTTTCTTATTTTTATACTTTTTAACGTGCAAGTGGCCGAGTGGTTAGAATGTTCGCTTTCTGACCATAAGACACGGGTTCGCATCTCCCCATGGTCGATTTGTCAGGAAAGAGACTTCTTGATGTTATAGATCTGGCGAAGGCGATCACAGCATGCGGCACTTTTGGAAAGTGCCTGAGAACTATACCAAGGGTTGACCCAAGCCTTATGAGTGAAACTGGGTAGACGGAACACGTTGCCGTCGATGGTTGTACTAGCCCGAAGTCACAAGTCAACGTGACTGAGGGTTTGAGCGTGCTGTCTGTGTTCAGACTGTTGATCTCGCTAGATAACGCACCCTCTCTCTCTCTCTCAGAATATGTAACTAAAGTCCATTCAACATAGTGGCAGTGCAAACCACATGTGGACTCTGTGGATGTTGATCAAATACAAATGAATCTGGGCAGTCAGCTGTCACAAGGACTAGTCAGCCGCCCGAGTAGATGGATATCCACGGATACGAATGGCCAGCAATTATTATTATTGGGTTGCTGCTTTATTAACAGGCGTTTCTTAAACAATATTTATTATAAAAAAACAAAAAACAAAAAAAAACATAACAATTCAACAATAACAGTTCTTAAATGATAATTCCGGAGGGTATGATTATCGACACTCATTTTTATAAACTGAACATAAAATAATATTTTTTAGTAAAAAAATTATATATATATATATATATATATATATATATATATATATATATATACACACACACACACATATATATATATATATATATATATATATATATATATATATATATATATATATATATATAGAGAGAGAGAGAGAGAGAGATGTATGTTTATATGGATCGAATTGTTATTGTAAAAATATCTTGCTAAAAAGAATAAGAATTGATATCTATTGAGTTTATTCGTTACTACTATCTAAGATTTCATAGAATTCATATGTTACAAAGATTATCAATACATTTAATAGATATAAAACGTATATTCCTTAGATAAAAAAAACAGACGTACATACGTATATATGCATATAAAAAACGAATAAAACAGTGTTTCGCTAATAATTTAAAAGTATTTCCCGAAAAGATGCAATGCAACTATCAAGACGGCGTGCCTTCGAAAGAGCCAGAGCAACTAATATAAATATGTATATGTATATGTTGACTTATCTATATATAAGATAACATATAATTAGTAAAAAAAACAGTGATCTCATATACTCTGAATGCGCTTCTTATTTTCGACTTCTTTATTCGAGGGTTCACGTACTATGCTCTTGTAATCTGATACATTATTTCTGGTATTATTATTATTATTATTATTTTCTTTGATTTCTGGCGTTTACACATTTATTTCCGGGTCCCGTCCAGGGACCTAATGTTAGAGATGGCATCATGACACTTTCCACTGACAAAAAAAACAAAAAAAAAAAAAACAATTACATAGATAAAGCCCTTCGTAAAGTGTGGGCTTTACTTGTCAGAACAACTTTTTGTATCTCGTTGAGGCATGGACTTCCAGGAATCCCTTCAATTAGTCTACTGCAATCTTTTCAAACCAGTCCTAGGGCTCCAGCTACAACAGGGATTGTTGATGTTCCTATATGCCACATTTTCGAGATTTCTATTTCAAGGTCCTTGTATTTGACAACTTTTTAAATATCTTCAAAGATACATTGCAGTCAGCAGGGACTGCCATATCAATAAGGAGGCACCGTTTTTGTTTGTGGTCTTTAATAACAATATCTGGGTTGTTGTCTTTGATTGCTTTGTCAGTGTGTATTGCGTAGTTATTATTATTATTATTATTATTATTATTATTATTATATTTTGGTAGATTCCTTCAACTTCTTCACACTTCTTAATACAGCATTCTTTAGATTGATCTATACTTCGGACGCTAAATTAATAGAATTGAATAATAATTTATATTTTGATAATATTAGATTATCAGCTTCTTTCAAAGAAGATATATTTCGTAATCGTCGATGCCTTTTTATTTTCATTTTGAAATTTTCTGCTTTAAATTTTTTATAGTAGATAATTTAATTTTTTTGTTCGGGTCAACTGGGTTAGTGTATTTCTTTATAATATTTCTAAGTGAAGATTCATCTTCTTTATAGTTCAAGTGCATTTGTCGTTTGTAGAAAATAAGAATTTTTTTTTTAAAAAAAGCACTGCTTATGCTCAAAAATAACAACACGCCTAAAAAATCAAAACTACAAACATTATTTACGAGTTCAACTGACTATTAAAGAACTGCGTTCCTGATCAAAACGAACTCACACTACTACATCTCTATCCGAACGAATAACGTTACACCTAGTCGATCATAGATTCACCAGAGTTCATTTAAATACACGCATAAATTTACTAGACTCCATCCGAAATATATCAGTAGAAAATAAAACATAATAACCTCAACTACATGTAAAAATGATTAAAAATAATGGAAGCCTTAATAATAAAAAATGAAAAACAACACTCACTAATATTAACTACGAACACGGCCACAATGTTCGTAAGATAAATCATCCCTATAACACTATATATATACACGCATCCGATACATACAGTTAAAAAGTAAAAATGAAACCATCCTTTATAATGATTAATAGTATAGCCGAAAGCGCACGGAATTACTGAATAATTAGACAATTTCTACATACTCCGTGTCCAGAAAAGAAAAGATATATTGTTGCGTAAGTACATAATATATATATATATATATATATATATATATATATATATATATATATATATATTTTTGGTTGGATTGATGTGAGTTTGTGACCCTGGGTTTCACGCTTTTGCGTTCGTGTTAGCTCTATCTCTGATATTGAGCGCTTTCTAATAAGTACCGCGCATATAATATATAAATAATTATATATATATATATATATATATATATATATATATATATATATATACACACACACACACACACACATATATATATATATATATATATATATATGTGTGTGTGTGTGTGTGTGTGTATGTGTGGTTTGTTTGGCTGTTTGTGAATAATTCCTGTGACAATTATAGATACAATACGATTTTTTTTTTAATTTACTCCTGAAGATGATCTTAGAATTGGTCAAAAGAAATTGATGTAAAAAAACAAAAAAAACACACGCAGCGCCTTCCCTGATGAATTTCATTTTAACGTCAACAAACCGATTAGACAATGGCAAAGAATCAGTATAAAAATAAGTAGACACAATATGTCTATATAATTCACTAAAACATATTTCAATGATTATATGCTCCATATATATATATATATATATATATATATATATATATATATATATATATATATATTCCACTTATATGATCAACTCTCCTCCGTACAGATACCGAAAACTCAAATTGAGTTTTTTTAATAATTATCATTTTAGTATTGAGTTTATACTTTTGGCGTTAGATTTAGTAATACTCATCGGATGTGTGCATAATCTTGTGCAGTAAAGCACTGCAGTAAATTTTAAACAAGCAATCACGCGTGGCCCAGAAACGCATTAATCTAGTTTACATTGATTCCTGTAGAAATTTTTATCAGTTTATGAATATCAAGGGGCACAGGTTTAACTATCTATCTATATATATATATATATATATATATATATATATATATATATAAATATAAATAATGTCGTACATTGAGTTTTGGTGTTAAAAAATAATTTTACCTTTCTAACTTGAAGTAATTTGCATGGATGCGTGTGTGTTTTTCTTTTTTCTGTTCAATTTGCAAACAAAATTCCTAGTCTTCTTCCCTTATATATATATATATATATATATATATATATATATATTCAATAGAAAAATCAATTTTTAACAAAAATCTTCGTATAAATAAGGATTATCCCATCATTAAGATAATCCGATATATTTTAGAATATATAAATTATGCAAATGTCACACCTCAGTTCTGTACTTGAAGATTTTTTTTCTGCGTGAAACTCCGAGTCGTGCTTACCGTGAAGCGAAAAATTATCTATCTATCTATCTATCTATCTATCTATCTATATATATATATATATATATATATATATATATATATATATATATATATATATATGTGTGTGTGTGTGCGCGTGTAGGTTATATATGTCTGTGTGTTTGTATATGAGCATTTCAATGTGCTGAACGAAGAGAATATCGATTATAGATGGAGTATTTTATTTCAGATTTGAAAATCATCAACGTTATGTAAATCTTCTTTTGTACAATGTTCAAAGAGTCTTTGAACATTAATCACAGCTTTATTGCTTGTGGACTATGTCAACTAGAGTGAGTCGATTAAAAGTTTTAGAAAGAAAAATCTCAGCTTTGAAAAATGGGTTCTACATGAACTTTATTAAGACGAACGTAACTCGTGTGCAAATGTTTCTGTTTCTATTCTGGTTCAGATAGGAAGAAGTCATTTCAGAGAAGAAAGTTATTGTTTATGTAAAATAGATTTTCTTTTTTACTTTATTCGAAAACGGGGAAAAAGTTATCCACTTCTTGGTATCAAAGTCATCTTCTTGGATAATGTTTCCGTGTTTTATCTTTTTTGTCTTTTTGCCCGGCCACAAAAGGGATGCTCCAATACAAATATCTCGAAATTGAACATGGTACGAGAGGACATCATTATGCAAAAGAAGTTTTGTTTTCTTTTTTAGATGCATTCGAAGAAAAAAAATATGTCCTTAGCAATATTTTTTCGTGTTTTCTTTCATATTCAGTAACTTCTTGCATCTAAGTGGCTATATTGTCTTGTTTGGGGTAAATTTATTTTTAAAAAATCAGTAGAACATGCTGTAAGAGTTGGTATATTTGAAAAAGAAAAACAGAAAGCTGACGAAATCTATAGTAGAAAGACTGTCAAGCAACCCACATCAATTTGTAAAAAATCAAATAATTTATTCGCGTATATTGGTTATTGTCATCATTAAGTAGGTACTTCTATTGGTCGTGTTTGTTAACTCTAAGTGCATTAGTGGTACCATATGAACCAGTAATAACCGCCGCATAGTCGGGTCCTCGACAACGATAACTTTCTCACCCATCAGGGAAGAGAGTTGATTGATTCCCAGCTTGAATAAAATCAAGACCTGTGAAAAAGTAAACCATATAGTTTTACATTAATGTTCCCCTTGGATAAGGCCCGGGTCCACTAAAGGTAAAGGATTGCATTAAGTCATAGTTTATACGGATAGGAGGGAAAGATAATGTTTAACTCTAGACTTGAACAGGTTAAGATTGTTGTGATCAGAGAAATATCCACTTGGGAGTTGGTACCACAGAGCAATTGTTCGCAGGAAGAAGCTGTTCGTGTGAAACTTACTTCTCTCCGATGAAACAGGAACAAACTTGGGTGGTTTGTATAAATGTAAGTGACATGGTTTGTCGTGCCCGTGAAGGTTAGATCTGACGGAACCAAGGTATTTCGTCCAAGCACTTTCCATGGAAGTAGCGGTAGATTAGTGAGAGGCTCACTACATCCCGCCTGTGAGAAAGACAGTGGGGGGTGGAAAATAATTCGTCACCCACAAGGACTCGGAGACGCTTTTTAACACTAACTAGACTGGAATGTGATCACTGGGCAGTTCCCGCCTAAATATGACGGCAGTATTCCATTTGCCCATCTTCGGAAGTGAATAAACATCGAGCACAGTCGGATAGACCGGTCTTCATAAATATATATACATATATATCCTGTGAGGTGATTTGCATGTTGACTTCACAGACTGAAATCTACGGCCACAGCGGGGAATTCTCCAACGAGGAAATCAACCGACCAACACTCGGTGGCTAAGGCAAACCTTGAAGTTGGAGGACATTTTATTTTATTTTTTTTTTAATTGGGTTTAATTTTAATTGGGTTTTGACGTGGGAAGCGACGCGTTCCACCAAGTACACGTTTCGACAGATCGAGTAGCCCAAGAAACTCTACGCAGGAATGAATAGTTCTCCAATATTAAAGTCAGGTATGTTGAAGGAAATAGGTGCTCAGCTGCGTATTTTAGGACTAAACACGGAAATGACACGAATGATGATGATGATGATATCGTCCATTAATAATAATAGTAATAATAATAATAATAATAATAATAATAATAATAATAACAATTAAATAAAACTTGTTGCGTTTAATTTGTTCATATACTTAAACTAAAACAGAAAGTAAGCTATAATTAATATTTTGATAATATTAGGATCGTTAGTTTGTGAAACAGATTCGTGCTCTAGTTCTTCTCTAACCGCTACAATCATAACCTCTCCCCTTCTGTTCAGAACCAATTGTAATCCATCCTACATATCACCATAATATTCACTCCCTTCTCTTTCCACTTACATCCATACCACTGACCTTATTCAGTAACATTTAACTGGAATTACTCCTGATACTTTTATTTGGTAAACATAAGTAACACATATATAAGCTGGAGATTTTAAGAACATCTGTCAATTATTACCAAATTATTTTGGAAATATTAACTTGAAAAATAATATTTTACTCTCGTAATATTTTACTCTCGTCTTTAACATATAAAGAATTCTACAATAGAAACAGCTGGGGCTCCAAGAAATTTCTCATTAGACGATAACATTGATTTCAGTTATACTCTCGGGTGCACAATGTCATTACCACCAAACCAGGCTTCCGAGCAATATCTCGCGATACCACCAGCTCTGTTGTTTCTCCTTACCGTTGTTGGAGCATCAGAAGCAGGCAGATGCATTTATTTTTCGATTTACTTAGATATCAACCGGAGATCATCCAATATGTGAAGGCTGATGTGACAATGATACATCAACATCTAACTAAAAAAAAAAAATAAAAAGGATGGAAACTTGTCTCAAAGTCAAGATTCTACTTCTGCTCCGAAAGAAACAAAACAATTCGATAAATAATGAGTAAGCTTTACACCAAAACAATGAACAAAGAACACAAAAATGAAAAAAAAAATCGTATGATTAAGGACATATAAAAACAAAATAATTCCTCACCAGAAAGGAGTTGGTCATCTCAACTCGGCTTTCTCTGACCCACGCTTAATGTCTAACCAGTGAGATGATTGAAATCATACTCTTGTAATCTATTTATGGCCACGTGCTAAACTTTCTAGTGATGATCATGGGTTCCAAATCATTTACGTGGCCTTGCGAGGGATAGATTGTTATCATTCCATCAACCCATTCCCATAGACGCAAAGTCGCAAGATTATACCTACATCCGTGATAAATGTTCAGATGTGCTCCATTCTTTAGTGCAACAAAATCAGAAATTTACTGCCAATTGTTGAATTCCTCCGTCCACAAACTTAAATCGTCCTCATTCCATGCGTATTCTTTTGTATGAATGAAGTTTCACAGAGAAAGCTTTTTCCCAACAACCGCTACTCTCTCTCAATATATATATATATATATATATATATATATATATATATATATATATATATATATATATTGAGAGAGAGAGAGGGATGCATTTATTTCATTTTTTATGTCAGAGTAAAGAGTTCGAAATTAAATGTGTCGATATAATGCTATATATGTATTTTAAATAATTTTAATAAACTGCAATAAAGAAATATAAAATTATTAATAGAATATTTCATAATTATTATTATAAATGTTGTTGTTTTATATATGTGTATGTGTGTGAATATATATATATATAAATTATTATAAAGTATAAGAGAAATTTTATTATTAATGTTATTATTATTATTGTTGTTGTTGTTGTGGTTGCTTAAAAAATTATGTGTATATATATATATATATATATATATTATAAATTGATTGATTTAAAATATGTTTTTTTCGCTACACAGTTCTAACCATGTTTCAAAAATGGAAGCTGAAAGCTTCGAATTTAATTTTGTAATTAAATTAAAGACATTAGTTCCATTTCATCCTCAAGTGAATTTTGGAGTAACTTTTAAAATTACTGGGTTTTAAAGACACAGCAAACTCTTAATATATATATATATATATATATATATATATATGAAGAAATATAATCTTAAGATGTGCTATATTGATGGGATAAAGTGCTCAATATCAGGAATATAGCGTGTGTAAATATAAAATTGAACATAGAAGTCAACACTTGCAGACGGCAGTCTGTTTCATGCTGGATACAATCGTCAGTAATTCTCACCTTAGGAAAGAAAAAGATGGATACGTATTTTTATGCGCAGGCAAGATTGAGAAAGATCCACGCCAGTCTGGTGTTGGCTTTGCCATCAAGTCAGACCTTGCTAGCTCACTGCCTTCCTTAGCTAAAGGTGTATCTGATCGCATAGTGGCTTTAACCCTCAATCTGGTGTGCAGCACCCGTGTGGCGATGGTTAGCTGCTACGCTCCAACCGTAGATAGTTCAGATCATGAAGAAGATGATGATTTCTTCCAATCTCCTTCGGGATGTCATCTCCAAAATCCAATATAAGGATAAATTAATCCTTATAAATGACTTCAATGCTCGTGTTCGCAATGATTATCATTCTTAGAAGGGCGTTTTAGGTCGCCATGGTATTGGTCATGTGAATTCTAATAGATTACACCTTCTCCCTATCTGCAAGGAATTTGACCTTAGTATCGCTAATACCTTCTCCCAACCGCCCAGCTGTTGCAAGACCACGTGGATGCATCCTCGTTCGAAAGACTGGCATCTGATCGAATAAGTCATCACCAAAAGACGGCACATAAAATATTTTACGGTAACACTTTCATTCCATTTAACATGCTATCTGTCAGATCACGCTCTATTTGGGAGTAAGGCTACACTGCATCTGCAAAAGCGAAAGATTATACAATCTACAGTGCCCAAACGCTTTAACGTACTCCCTCTTAACTCGACTGAAACGAAAATTGAGCTCTCTGACAAACTTCCTGTTACACTTGATTCTGTAAACATTACCAGTGATGTCGAATCATCTTAGAAGGCTCTGCGTGGAGCAACATATTCTATATACTTGAGAGGTTCTCGGCCTACAACATCGTAAACATCAAGACTGGTTTGATGACAATAATACAGAAGTTCAGCAGCTTATAGATCAATTGAACTCTTCTCATAAATCATTGATCGAGGACAAGGACTCGTCCGATGAGAAGATCACTTACAAAAAGTGCAAAAGTCAGGTTCAACGAGCTCTTAGAGCCATGAAAAAGCGTTGGTAGTCTGAAATGGCCACTGAAATCCAAGAAGATTCAGATAGAAAGATTCTATGCTGTCCTCAAGAGGATTTTCGATCCTCAGAAAAGTGGTATTGCTCCGATCTCCACAGCAGATGGTGAAACTCTCTTGACGGATAAGTCAGACATTTTGGATCGCTGGAAAGAGCATTTCGAAACTGTGTTAAACACCACTTCGGTTACTGGTGTGGAAGCCATCACATCAATTGAGCAAAATCCTGAAATTCCGGAGTTGTCTTTTGAACCTACCTATCAAGAGTTAATTGACTCCATCAAGCAAATCTCATCTGGAAAATCACCTACTCCTAAGGATCTTATTCCAACCGGAGTGTATAAGCATGGTGGCCAAAAGTTGTTAAAAAAAAAGTTATATCTCCTTTTCGTGGAGATATGGAAGACAGGCTGTGTTCCACAGGATTATCAAGACGCCTCTATCAAACACCTCTACAAAACAAGGGTTCCAGGTGTGTCAGTGATAATCATTGGGGGATATCACTACTTTCAATTACAGGCAAAATCCTAGCTAGACTGATTCTAAAAAGAATCATTATACACCTTGTTGACGACATCTATCCTGAATCGCAGTGTGTTTTTCGCTCGGGTCGTGGCACCATTGACATGATATTTTCTCTTCGTCAAGTTGCAGAGAAACCTCCCGAGAAAAACCAGGAGTTGTACATGGTGTTTGTGGATTTGAGAGGCTCTTTGGCAAATCTTGAGAAAACTAGTCACCCCTGAAACAAGCTAAACGTCATCATCTCCTTTCATGAAGGAATGAATGATGCCACAAATGACACCAAGCAAGGTCGTGTCATGACCCCTGTCCTTTTTACCCTTTTCTTCTCGCTGATGCTGAAATATGCATTTGCAGACACAGAGAGTGGGGCTAATTTTCAGTTTCGAGCAACTGGTGGTCTCTTCCATCATCAGCAGTCCAAAGCTAAGACCTAGCTTTGTACGCTAATTATTCGTGATTTGTTGTTTGCTGATTATGCTGCTCTTGTAGCGACATCCTTTGAGGATGCCCAATATCTAATAAATCGTTTCTCTGCTGCATGTAAAGCCTCTGGTCTTACACTTAACGTAAAGAAAACTGAAGTAATGCACCAACCTTGTCCAACTCCGAAGCAATTGTGTGGTGAGAAACAAAAACCACGAGTCTGCAAATTTCCAGAGAAACTATTGAAAGTAGAAGACAAAGCCCTGAACTATGTAAAGTCTTTTACCTATCTTGGTAGCAAAGTCAACTACAGTGGAACTTTAGATGATGAAATCATGCATTGAACTGCTAAGGCTATCAGTGCTTTCGGCAAACTTCGCCTTCGCTTGTGGAATGAGCTGGGTATTCGACTGGACACGAAAATTCGGGTTTAGAGAATTGTTGTCCTTGTCATCATTTTGTATGGCTCAGAGTCGTGGACACCATACAGGTACCATATACGCCAGCTGGATGTTTTCCATAAAAGCTGTTTACCTGCAATCTGTAGAGTTAACCTTCAAGATTGGACATATAACGTAGACATGTTTAACAGGTGTAATATTGGAGGAATCGAGACTTTTATCATACAGTAACGGTTGAGATGGACTGGTCATGTCTTGAGAATGTCTGATGCCAGAATACTCTTCTTCTTCTTCTGTACTCTCTCTCTCTCTCTCTCTATATATATATATATATATATATATATATATATGGCTATATATATATATATATATATATATATATATATATATATATATATATATACATATACAGAGAGAGAGAGAGAGAGAGAGAGAGAGAGAAAGATGTGTGTGTGTTTTGGATTAAACCCGAAATTATTTTTTTTTAAGAATAATTATAGGATCGTATTTTTTAAAAATATCACTGATAAATTTAAATTGCCAATCTATAGCTTGGAGACAAATTTTGTCTCGACAAGATTTTTGTACTTTCATTCTTTTTGTACGGAAACTAATTGCCATCTTTCTCTTAAATATTCTTCAAACTTTTCTCTTTATATTCCTTTTGCAAATTGTCATAGTTGCACTGTTTACACTTCTCAGTCGTGTTGATTTACGTTTTCCATACAATTGCTTTACGTATTATTCTTTTTAGTCTTCCTTTTCGTTTCTACAACTTTCAAGAAATTCGTGATTACATTGTCTTGAACAACGAGCGTGTGTCTCATTATTGAATTAGAAGACACAGAAGCCAATTCATAGACCTTCTTGCTCCGTGGTCACGTGTAAGGGAAAAGACAGAGTTTAAATGTAATTGGACGTCAAAGAAAAATATTTGTAAGAAATGAACATGAAGAGTTATGGCGGGCTAGATGATGGGAATAAGAAAAGGTGAAAGGAAATAAGATCAAAACAGCTGAAAGAAAGAAAGAAAGAAAGAAAGAAAGAAATCGACATTTACTAAATAAAGAAACGTCAAATTTGATTCTAGCGCAAAAAAGTTTTTTTTTTTTTTAAAATTGATAAATTGACCAAAGCAAAAAAAAAAAGTATAAAAACGAATCCTGAAATAACAAATTCATTAAAATATCATATGACTTTTTTTTTAGTGAATAAGATGTTTATTTAGCTTAGTGCCTCTGATAAAGGTCGCGCCTTGATCAATATCAGAATTTTTAAAACTGATTTTCAATACTGTCAAGCCGCTTCCACTTCGATATCTGGGACAGGAAAAATCCTTCACCTCCTCGCTTTTTGCCTCACTAAATATACTTCCCGTCCATCGGTTATTATCCATTCTAACAACAACAATATTAGGTAGATATATGTCTAGAAAATATTCTTATCTATGTTTAACATCATGTCAACGTATTGAACCACAAAAGTGATCTTCCCTGTCTTCTATTGTTTTGAACTGCAGCAAAACTACATTCCAATATGCCTATATTTCTAAGGTGAGGTTTGTAACTATTTACACTATTTACATTGTTTGAACTGTTGTCCTCATCTTCATTGTCATATTCACGGCGTTTCGGCCGTTGTACGTTAAGGCCTTCTACATGTGATATAGGCTGAAATTTGGAACCGAACCCTGTATATAGTCCACGGGGGTAGATTGTTCTAGTTCCACGTGCCATGCATTTTCTGGATAACTCATTTTCAATTAATTCCCTTTTGTAACTCAACTCTGGAAGTGTTTTTTCACCTCTGACGTGACCAGTTATTGAACACACCACTCTTTGGTTCAAGTCACTGGAGTACTTCAACCAGAGTTTTTATCCACTTGTTTCCACATATGTCCCAGTGAAATATTCTGAAACATCCTTTTGTCAACCATTGTCATAATTTTCAACGCAAATGTTGAAACGCTGTTGAAAGGACACAAAGTATGAGAGGTTGTGGAGAGCCAAGGTTATCTACGTCTGGAAGTGACGCAGCACATAGAAAAAGAAGAGTAGCAAATACTTGTCTTAAAATTCTAAAAGCGTTCGAAAATCCTGCTAATATTTGAAACGGTGCATTCTAACAGTCTACGGAAATACCTTTGAGAATATTGAAGATTTGAGGAAAAATGGCTGTCACTTGAAATTCAATAATATTTCCTAGATATTTTTGGTGTGAACAAATGATAATTATAATGGTTCTAACTTCAGGAAATTCCTAAAATAAGGTATGATTTCCCAAATGTAAGGAAGACAGTTGTGTAGAAGAGAAAAGAAAGTATGAACTCGAGTAGAAATGAACTAACATATAAATTTGGGAACAAAGAAATGAACGAAAATATTTATAAAATCAAATTTTAAAAGTTAGAAAACTGAAGGAAAAGCTATAGTAAAAAACAATGATACTCAGTAAACAAAGAAAAAATTTAACGCACAAATCAATGGCAAAAATATAATGCAACAAATGTGTGAAAAATAAATTTTTTCCCCAAATAAGAGAGAGAAAATATGGACGATGAAACAAACGAAGGACGAATGGAAACAAATAATAAACGAAAGATAAAAACAATGAAAACGATGAATAAAATAATCTAACAGAGTGAAAACTAAAAAGAAAAAAGAATGGGCGTGCACAAACAGAAATAAATGCTATTAATAAACATCGATGATAGAGCGGAAATGACGTGGATAGTCGCTCATTTTAACAAGACACAAAAGGTTCGATGTCGTTCGAATTTGTCACAACTCTAGTCTATGAAAAAGAATTCAATAAGGACACACAGCAAAGTAACTTAGATTTGACGTTTATTTCTTTCCCTTATATATTGTATCCATGTTCCAGCTGAACAGTAAAAAATAATCAATATCAAAAGAAATTACTATAACTAACACGCACAATGGAGACAGCGTTCAAATTGTAAATGGTGTGAAATTGAAACGATTGCATCGGTTAATTCATGCGAATATTTTTCCTCTTTCTATAGATAGATAGATAGATAGATAAATCAATTAATGTAATTTCAGCTTCAGTCAATTTCCCCGGTAACATAACCTCTTGTGTCTTTTCTATAAATATTTTCAAGGCAATTGTTCTGATGAACTTTCCTCTATGGCGCCTACACTTTATGAATTTAAGCGCAATACTAGATTGGCAGCAAGGTCTCATCAGTTTAGAGTTGAAATAACCATATATAACCGTAAGTTCTATGGTAAGAGCTTCTTCTTTCGCACTTCTTGCTTGTGGATCTCTTTCAACTTCTTGCTTTCCAGTCAATTTTGTTATTCAAAAATTCAAATGCAATGTACGTCGTTCTCCTAGACTCTTAATCCCATTGCGTTTGAACTGTTTTCTCACACACACACACACACACACACACACATGATAGAATATATATATATATATATATATATATTTAAAAAGAGAAATCCATTGACGTTTTGGCATACGTTCATCGGCCAGTTGTTAAGTTATGAAAGCATTTAAATATTTTTTTTATGACCATGAGTTATCGTTCACTGCGATTCCATCGTAAAAGAAATATGTCGTTTTTTGTTTTTTTTTTTTTGCTGAAAAATTTGAGGAATTGTTATATAGCTTTATGAAAATGGAAAGAATGGCCATACAAGAAGAGGCGTTTGTAATTAAATAAATGGCAATTTGGAACTTAGCGGTCTAACCAATATACCGAGGGTGGGGGTAGAAGATCACATCTTTGAGCTATGCTTGCTTGCATGCCGCCTTGCGAAACGGGGTCTTGCAGTTGCCATGCTGTTGAATTAACCGATTGTTTACAATTTACAGGAACAATGGATATTCAGAGTTCAAGAAACGAGCTCAAAAGAGTTAAATATAACTTATTTTACTATAAATGCATTTATTTATTATGCATCTCCTTTCAAGTGTTACGCCAAATTTTGAGTTTCCTGGAAATATATTATTTTCTTTTATGCCCTGTGTCCACTCAGAACTTAGATAAACTTGTCTCTCCACAATTCCATGCCTTTTTATTGCTCTTTACAAACTTTGCGCTATTAACATTCATGTTTTTCTTTCTTCTGCATTCCATTTACAATCGTGTATTGTGTTAATATCCGTTTCTCTTAATTCTCTTACCTTCCACAAGACCTGCGAATTTTAGATTCGTCAGCTGTTCTTCCCTGATTATACAGTCAACCAATTACAAGTGCTGCTTCCTTGTCGTAAAAATGAGTCAAATGAGTCACGTAACGGCCGCTTAGTGACGTCCCTACCTACTGTGCACGAGAGTGGTCAGTCAATTTCAGTTTGTTTACAGTATCCAAACCGAGTTGCTGCTCTTCGAGACTCGGCCAAGAATCTACCTCCACCAGAAAATCCTACAGTTTAAAAGCTTGTTGCGCCTTTTACCTTCGGGAATATACCTTTCCCAGACATGGAAAGAAACTCCGGCTCGAAGTCCACAATTTTGCAAAGCACAAGACTCGCCGTTTCCCCATCTTGGAATATGTCCTCGCCAGCGACATATAGATGAATCCGGCCCGTTCTAATTGTGCTGGAGTCCAGATACAGAAGTATCTCCATATTATATATAAAACCCTTTCTTTTGTTTCTAATTATAGTCTGATTGCTCTGTAGATATAATATATACTGTTCTCCGCGTGGGGCACGTGTGTATATGTATATATAATTGTCTGTTTGTCTTCATTTCTAAAAGTTTCTTTGGGAATAAAGCATGTTTGTTATTCCGTTTCCTTTCAGCCATTCTGTTTCCTCTGGTAATTACGGAGTTATTATATCACGGATACAATAATGCCCATAATGGGGAAATCTATTTGGGAGAATAAACCTTTCTCCCATAGCTCTCTTTATAGATGTGGCTACGACGCGATCTTATTCGCCTAACGTTTGATATTATCACCCATCAACAGTTTCATGTATTATTATTTACCCCCGTTAGCTGTTTTCTCATATGAAACATTCGGCATTCACTAACCAAGAAGTCAACTGTTGGTTGAAAATTATATATATTTTTCTCGAATCCATTATTATCATTCATTCCTGTATTGAATGTATTATGTTATTATTCTTCCTTCGTGTTAAATATGCTATGCTTTTTAGGTGTACCTGTCGTTAATTATATTCAAGTAATGTGGTTTCTATTACAGTTCTTAACTTACTATTGTTTAATGCTAGGCCGCAAGCTTCGTAGAATCTTGGTTCCTGTTAAGGTTTCATTTGCTGTAAGCTGTCCAAACAATAGGTTTGAGAAGGTGGTTGGATACAGCTGGCATTTTTTTATAAGTTTCTTTTCACTTCTTATTTTTCTTAAAACTTACTGATTTGTTCCGTAGCGTTCTATAAATTCCCCGAGAATATATTATTCTTCTTTTATTCTTTGTGTATATTAAAGATCTTGGCTGTTCACATTTTTTTCTGCCTTTAGCTGTGGGACGATTGCTCACTCATATACGAAATTAGATATTAAATATCAGTTAAGCATTCCTTTATTTGTTTCTTAAAAAACGTTTCTTATATTTTAATGCTTTATATTCTGGAAAGCGTCTTTCGCATATCTGCTGCGCAAAATTGCAAAACTGTTCTAGAAGAAGTCAGTTCCAGGAAGCTATGACCGAGATTTTGCTGAATTCTTTTAAAGATTAAATATGAATATTAATTAATGAGGTTTTTTTTAATTGATAGATGCTTTTCAATAAATGAATGAAATTTATTTGAGTTCTGGAAAAGGAGTCAAGATAATTGAGAATCGGAGAGCCGAGTTCGAGTTCCACTTAGATTCATTACATTCACTTACGTGCTAATAAACTTGGACAGTTATGAATCATCTTCTCCACCTCCACCCCGACAGCTATGGGTAAATAGCAGGACAGACTTGGTTAGTATAACCTTGGACGGCAACCGGTAAAATGTAAAACCGGCCCGGATAGGGTTGGGCTCCGTCAGGCTATCTTGCCCAAGAAACACCACCTCTACTGTAGCTGCAGTACACATGTTGCCCCTACGGCATAAAAATCAAGTAGCATTGAAGGAGTTTAATTGTTATTATTATTGTTGTTGGGACGAATAAACCGATATTTTGTACCTTTTCAGGAATTTTGTTAACTTGATTAATAAATAACATGAACAATCAAATTGATGGCTTAAAAGATGATATGGGCAAGCACCATGCACTATATATTTTTAGCAAATAACAAGTCATTTCCGAATGTGGGCGTTCATCGCGCTTTCCCAGGTACTGTTCGTTCATTATCTATTACTTGCTATAACTTCTCGGGAAAGATATTGAATCAAAATTTCATTACCCATAGAAGGATAGAGAGCGTCGTATACAATATTATTAACTATTTGAAAAGCATTAGTGGAAAAAGGAAAGCGGCGGGTATCTGAACTCCGTTCATCGATTTAAATTTACGCACTGGTATGGCTACCCGCACATATCAAATAATACAGTGATGTTCGATAAAAGTGACTCAGTTGATTTTTTTTACTAAATGTTCTCTTCTCCGATGAAACGAAAGTAGAGCTAAAATCAAAGGATAAGCGATCTAAAATCCGAAGAATAAGCTTTGAAAGCTCTTTGAATTTAGCAGTAAGTACTGTCAAGCATCCGTTCAGTATAATGTTCTTGAGATGCTTTTCTTTTCATGGAACTAGTTTCTTAAAACCTATTGAAAAGACCCTCAGGAGCGAGCAGTACAAGAGAATAGTAGAGTCTTGTCTGCTCCCTTCTGCTGAAAGGGTGCAAATCGACCCCACCTAGCTCATTTTTATGCAGGATAATGCTCCCTGTCACAAATCAAATTTGATGAAGTAATACTTTGATGAGAAGCAGGTGAGTGTGATGATATGACCGCCCCAATTTCCTGACCTCAACCCCATAGAAAAATTATAGATCATTATAAAGTACAGGCTCTCGAGAAAGCAGTTGAGCAACAAAGGATTTGATAGTGAATTTCATGGAATTCAATGCTGGCAGATGAGATTTGCCAGAACCTAATCAAGTCAATTCCAAAAAGGATTGAAAAGGTTATTCAAAATAAAGGAGGACCCATAGATTATTAAATATTTCGAACTATATTATCTAGTATAAATAAATTATACCTCTATTATTCTTTATTTAAAGCTGTTCGATTATGGTTCTATTGATTACTAGTTGCAGGAAATAAGTCCCTTTTTTTTGCACAAAGTTTTTCGCTAAATCTCATTTATATCCCAAATTATAATTATCACTTGAATACCTTAAGGTGAGTAAACTTTTTTACTAGGTGGTCAGGAAGGGGTCTTTATATTAGTAAGATTAAAAATTGGTTTTACCCCAAAAACAATAGGCGAAAAAAATTTCAAGTAAAAAATATCAGGTGAGTCACTTTTATAAAACAGCACTGTATTCCACCGAAATAGTATTTAGTTATTTTTGTTTTTAATTCATATTTGTCATGTATTGATATTTTTCTCTTATCCGTTTGAATTTATCTGACTGCTATAAGGTGGACGGTAACGATTATGTTTCAAAATATTCTGGAGTTTATTGCGTGGAAATAATTGTAGATCCGAATGCGGTTATTTGTAACTATTTCAGAGTGTTGTTTGTTAAATCTTTATTTACCTTTTATTATATAATTATTTACTGTTGTTTATTATTAGTACATTTGCTTGCTTTCAGGTGTGAATTCGTAGATTTTTTTAATTTGTTTATTACCCGCTTAATCTGTTTACATATTTATTTATTCACAATTTTTGTTTATTTCATTTTACTTATCTATTTATTCTTCCTGGAGTTATTTATCCTATTAATTTAAAGCACTGTCCTTGTCTAAAGTATGTTGTATTATATTTGTTTAATATATGTTTAATTATATAGTTGATATTTTTGCATTGTTCATTGTAGTATTATACAAAGTATTCGTATTTATTTTTCAATTTTTTACGTAATATTGTAAAGATTTGTTTTCGTGCCGGCATTTTGAGATACGTTCTGATTATTTATTTTAGTAATCTTTGTTGGTCCGACAAGGTGATTAGAACTAATATGTAATATCAGTCCTCTTATATGGTAACGAATCCTGGATAACATGCTGAGAAACAAAGAAGAGACTTACGGTAACATATGTTTTCTTTTAAAACGTGGCTGTGAATACGACGAGCAGAAAATTTGATAAACGGTAATTCGGAAGGAATATTGAAACAAACAGCAATCATTGACTTAAAATTAAAAAGAAACATTATTTACATTATTCGGACTATTGTTCTCATCTTTGTTGCTATATTTATCACAACGTTTCGGCCGTTGTACGCTCCGACATCCAGGGGGTTGGAATGTCGAACTGAACGCTTTATTTCGCTCACTGGGGGAAGACTGTTCTAGTTCCACGTGCCATGTCTAATGGATGTCAGTTATCATTTATTTCCAGTTAATTTACCTCTCCAAATTCTCCACTGCCTTAACCAGGTATTGAACTGACAATTCTTTGGGTCCTGTCACTGGATCTAACCAACGCACTTTATCTACACCAGCGAGCGAAATAAAGGGTTCACTTCGACATTCCAACTGCCTCAAGAAGGCCGGAGCGTACAAAGGCCAAAACGGTAATTATATCTGTTAAGATGAGATATTATTTTTATTTTTGCTTCATTTAGACAACAATTTATACATCTCACCCTGTACTATCTAATCAGTTAGTACTTCCTTGTATGTATGTATGTATGTATGTATGTATGTATGTATGTATGTATGTATGTATGTATCTATCTATCTATCTATCTATCTATCTATATATATATATATATATATATATATGTTTATATATATATGTTTATATACATTATCTAACTGATATTCTGATAGTTCATTCTAACAGAATTTTTATCTTTCTTTTTTCTCCTCTATAATTATAATCGTTTCTTTTTTCCGATATTATTGAAAATCTTTTTTGAATGTTGCCTTTATTGTGGCCCATTGGCTTCTCATATTAATACAAGAAGACATATTACTGTTGATATTAAGACTTACAGACACGATGCTAAATTAATTCTAAATGAAATAAGATTGCTGAAATGAGTTCTCGAGATCAGCAAGTAATCTTTTCCAGTGATTAAAAAGCTTAGAATAATGCATAGAATATGCTATGTATTACTCTTACTAGTGATTCAGAGCGAATGACAGATGAACGGATCGTTATTCCGAAGTAGAAGCGATGAATTAGATTCTAAAACAGCTTGACAAAAAAGATACACTAGTATATATTTCAGGACACGGACGATTGTCTTAAAAGCTTGATTAAGTTATCTGCGCTGAACGTTTAGTTTCATGCGTTATGAAAATAAGACAGAATACAAAAGTTGGTTGACGGATACAATGCTTTCACTGAAGAATTCGACAGGAATTACAAGGGAGAAATTAAATGAATTTTCAGTTATACGGAAAGAAAGACATGACATTGATGACAGGGTAGTTATTGTAATCCAGTATACATATTACGGACCCCTGAGATTTGAAAAAGTAAACAGACACATAACAATGGCATAAATAACAAGTTATCCACGTCTAAAAAAAAAAATTAATTAAAATTCATCCCAGTGGAAAAGCTTAGACTTAGGACTGAAAAGAATCTGTCAGGATACGGCTTCTCCTGTAGCAAAAAAAAATGGTTGAAGCTTACTAGTAAATATGTAAATGTGATATAAGAAGCGGTCATCTAATTCTAGAGTCATTATAAATCCTCTTAGACCTTAGCCTTTACATGGAAAAAAACCAAGCAAAAAGAGCTGCTATGATAGGCGCAAATATTGAATAAGATTTCGGAAAATTCAAATTAAAAAAAATACGCGAGTGTATTAAGTAATGGAAAATGAAAACCCGGGCTGTAGCTGTTATGATTAGCGCAAATGTTATAGACGAAATAGGAGATACAAATATGACGACTTCAGAATGACTAATCCAGGTGGAGTAATAATAAAGATGTTGTTAGTATAATATTATCCGTCTAATTATGAGGAAACTTTTAGGATTAATTGACCGAACAAATTTTTACCTTTTCACCCGGAAATCTGACATTATGTGTGTTCTTCATCCAGTGACGTAGCTAGAGTAAACGTCACCCGGGGCGGCCCGCTCAAATGTCACCCCAATGACCCTGATTCACCCTATGCTGAATGGTTAGCTGTAGCTAAATTTTCATACATGCTCTACCTCTACTTTACTCTACTGACCGGTACGTTACTGTTTACATGTATGATCTAAGACAAAATCCAATACCACAAAATAATCAGTTCAAATCAAAAGATTTTTAAAATGCAACTGTCCACTTTCAGAACAACTAAATACAAAACACCACAATACACAAAAGAATGACATTCGATACTATGGTCTTAGAATGAATGTTTTCTTGTTTTCATTGTGGCAAACTGGTCAATGACATCGTCAAAATCTGTTTTTCTTGTAAGCTCGTTTTCAATGGACAGCACAGCCAGATCCGACAGTCTCGACTGGCTCATGGTTCACGTAATTTTCTGTTGCTAATTTTCTGGTGTCCAATTTTCCGTTGCATCATTTTCTGGGTACCATTTAATTATCAATGATGTTTGAAAGTATTTTTCTTGACAAAAATGTTCTATTTAATTTTTAAGCATTTTTCGGAATATTGTAAATCAACTGCATTCTTTTAAAGGTTACCTAGAGAATTTATTTTTTTTGTTTTTCTTTAGACAAGTAAAATAAATTTACATCGTATCTTGATGTTATTATGATTTTAGTTTTAGTGATAATTTAAAAACAAAAAATATTTATCATTAGTACCAATAATGGAAAATTAAGTTAAAAATTTAAAAGAATCGTTTTTGGAATCGGAAAATAGGCACAGTTTTTTTCTGATTCCGATTAATCGCCCCAACACTAGTAGATATATTCAAAAGAATATCGTTCACTCAATGGAAAATTGCATCTCAGCGAATTGATACACAGGCAAGACTGAAATTGTTGCACTTTTGGCTTCGTATTTCGCTTTGTTGTTATTACTGATGCAGAGTTAAAACACCATATCATCCGATAAAATCTTACAACAATGTATCTTGTTAGTAACCAAGATTGTAGCAACTGAAGTTCCGTAGTTTGTTCGCACGACCCTTACGCCCTGCCAATACCTCTTAAATAATGGACTATTCCGTTTTGACCGCGAGAAAATACGGAAATTATATATCAGACATTGTACTTGATTTCAGTGAGAAAATCACTGAAAGGAAGACACAATCTTTAAACGTCTTTTTCAGTGAAATGGTAATGTTTCCTCTTTAAAATATTTCATTTTTACACCTGCTCTTAAAATATCGACCAGCATTCTTATTTACGATTCTTATTGCAATATTTTGTTAACGATGTTAATCTCAAATAATTAACGTTAAACTTAAAAATAAAGATTCATTAGAAAATTAAAATAGGAAAACCATGAAATTGTCACATGGCTTTCTAATTATTATTATTATTATTATTATTATTATTTGCTCGGATTTCTGTTCTGTACATATTTCCTTCCGGATCCCAGCCAGGTCAGAAATGGCTTCATGTCATTTTCCACTGATAACTTTTGTAAAAATGAAACAAAGATCACCCACATTGTACATAGATAAATCTCTTCGTAATGCATGAGCTGTACTTGTGTGCACAATGTTTTGTATTTCTTTAAAGCATGGTCAACGAAGAATCCCTTTAATTTAATCAAAATCATTTCCAAACAAACCGAGGCTTCCAATTACAAGTGGAATTATTGATGTCTTCGTGTGTTACAGTTTTTTTTTTTTTTTGATTTTCACTTCAAGATTCTTGTATTTTGATAGTTTTGTAGATCTTGTAGATACATTACAAGCTACAAGGAATGACATGTCAATAGGAAAGCAAATTCTGTTCTTGTGGTCTTTAATTACAAATATTATTATTATTATTATTAAGATATTTTAACACGAGTACTTATCGGTTTCACTTCTTCCACAGAAGTATAGCACGGCCCTCCTCTAAATATTTAGACAATGTAATTAACCTACACAAACACATAAACGCACACACAGAGAAAAAACGTTTGAGTTATTCATCTAAAAAGAGAACAGGTTAAAGTCGTTTTGTGTTAGACCCATTCTCTTCCCAACTGAGCAATAGTGAGGAAAAACTGATCATTCAGGCCTTCACCAATGGTACCAACATTCATACTCCGGTTTTCATCTTGAAGGTCCATTCAAGAAACATGAAGAGATCGGTGAATACGTTTAAGTAACAGGGCAGAGTAGCTAGGAAAATTGCATCAGGAAGTCGCAACAGGAAGTAGCGATCTTCATTTCAACATAGAGCTAAAGAGACCAATTACAAAACATCCAATTCAATCCATAAGACGTTTGACACGTGAGAGAGAAGTTTCAGTTATGACAGTCTAAGGAGCATTGAAAAAATTATATCGTACATTAAACCTATGTGGCACGTTTTTACTCCAGAACGTTAGAGTGGGCGAAGATCATCTTGAATGAGTTTGAAAATGATTCTGGGTTTTATATATATATATATATATATATATATATATATATATATATATATATATATATATATATGGACTTTATTTAAATCCTTCATGATAGTCCGATCATTATATATGATTAATTAATGATGAACATGTCATTTTCGTTTATAATCGGTTTCATCACGATTATTCTATTAAGCTTGGAAAGTAATTATGCATTCTTATTATTCCAAGTTGTGTCCAAAAGTGTTATAAAAATCTCGGAGAATTCCAGTAAAATATCTTTAATCATTTCTAAGATACAACGGTTCAGCTTAATCTAACAATCGGACAATTTTGCTGTTAAACGATTTGTGCAATTTTGCTGTTACACCCGGTATATATAAGAAGACTGTTAAATTATTTTGCGTGAAACACATTTAATGAAAAGATACATATTATTCGAAACATCAGTTTAACGTTTTCAACAAATATTGCTGCTCCTGATCGTCCTTTCTTTGGTTTGACTTCGAAGGTCATTCAACGAGGCCGACATTCATCAGTTCAAAGTATGAACTTCGTATACGTAGAGCATTCTTTCTGTTATAAAACACACCACATGGTAATACTTGCAGCGCAATCGATTGGAAAATTCAAATTTCTATAAGAAAAGAACACTTCAATTTCTGATTATGTCATTCGCTGATCTCGTCAATTGCTTCAATTTTTGCTGAAACATATTAACCGCGACCAAATATCGAGATGAATGAAAGTCTTACAATTTCTTGAATACAGCATACACACACACACACACACACACACACACACATATATATATATATATATATATATATATATATATATATATATATATATATATATATATACAGATAAAAAATAATTTGAAATCCCATTAAAAGAGACGATATTCATTCTCAATGCTTATGGAATATTACTCTTATATATAATTTCAACGGCTTTATCATAAACCAGTCAATTACTTTTATTTAATAAGTTTTGTATATTCTGACCCCAAAACGAAAGCATACGGCTAATGTAATTAGTTTCGTCTATTGTTTAAACATTATGGTGATTTTCTTCTATGCATTATGTTGATTAAACCCAAATATATTTTACGAAATTGTATTACTTTCATACTTTTCTTTTAAATATGCTTGGTGGCATTTTAATATATCTGAATCGACAAATCGTTGTGACCGCTAAGCATGTTAACCTAGTATCGTGGGATGAATTTTACGTAAGGACTGCTTCCTCACATATATGGTGAGCATTTCGCTCAGAGTTCGTGCTTTCTTCATTTCAGATTAATCCATGTCGAGCCGCCTATCTAAACAATACTTGTCAATGTTTTTTAACCATTATTTCTTATTGGCGGAGACGGGGGATTATTATTATTCACTACGATGTAGGAACGTATTTTAATACATAATATTTTACTCATCATTTTCCATATATGTAATCACCAAATTCCTTTCTCAACATCTCTCTGTCTCTCTATTTTACTGCTGTGGCAGTATAAATCCAGAAAGTTATTTCATGTCTTAAATTTCTTAAATGTAAGTATATTTTATGTTCAGATAAACTTTTATTTAGATTTCAGGATTTTTCACTAATTTGTTTCTGAAAGCATTGCTTACATCATATTTGATAGATAGATAGATAGATAGATAGATAGATAGATAGATAGATAGATAGATAGATAGATAGATAGATATGAATGGACTGAGATGGCTAGATACGTAGATATGAATGGACTGTCATCGATAGATACGTAGATATGAACGGACTGAAATGAATAGATACATAGATAAGAACGGACTAATATATATATATATATATATATATATATATATATATATATATATATATATATATATATATATAGATAATATTAGTGGAAAATATACATACATACGCAAAATATATAAATACCCATACATGTATATTTTTAGAAAAAAAAATCCAAGAGGAAGAATCCACGTAGAACTCAATGTCTAGGCCATACATTTTTCTGTTTTCTTTTTGAATTTGTAGGTCTGATGAATTGGATCGTATTTACGATTCCATTGGAATAAATTATGACCATGGAATATTAGTTTTTAATCCTTTTTTATTATATATATATATATATATATATATATATATATATATATATATATATATAGAGAGAGAGAGAGAGAGAGATGCAATTCCGAAAATTATTGGCTCGAAGGAGAGACATTTTACAATTCTAACGATTGATATTTCGATTAGTTTTTAAGAAATATATCTGAAAGTAAACTTGAACATCCTCTTATTTATATCGATTAAAAATATCAAATGGCAACTCTCAAAACCACGATGTCGAATTTGTATCTGGATACAAGACGGATACGCTTCTCTAGTTGAACTCTTATTTACATCCACTCCGGCGTCTTGCAGCTGTATCATCTTGGAACTCGATAGTGTCTATTGATATCTTTCCGCTCTCCTATCAGGGAAGAACTTGCTTTTAAAGGAACAGCTATCTGTTACCAGCGCTTAATTAGGACTTAATGCATGATTTCCTTCATGATAACCCTTGCATTGATATTTTTTTAATTTTTTCAGACTGAAAGTCGCCATGCCAGCACTGAAGTAGCAAATGAAATCGCAGCCTTCTCATTGGTTCACTGTTGCCTGTTAAGCCGCTGTAACCCACAGGGATAACTTCTCCCGGGTATAGCAGAGAGACAAGTGCAGTTTGCAACTCAAAAAAAAATAAATCTTTTTTTCATTGCTTCCTATTGTGGCGCCTGATATAGTCATCAGTTCTTCCGAAATGTTGGTTCTGCACAACCTCCCAGCATTATAAACATATGTTCAGGTAGTTTGGTTCTTCGGTTCTAAGAACTAAACTACTGAACCCGGATCCTTCAATAGATTAATTGATTTCTTTGTTTGCGAAGGCTAATCAAAAGTTTGCAAGTTATTTATCACCAGGAAATAATTTAGTTTGTAAGATTGTTTTGGATATATTAATGATATATATATATATTAATGAGTTATTAATAAATGTTCTCCTAATAACCTATAGATGGGGGAGAAGAAATGGATTTATACTTTTCCCGTATTTGCGCGTAAGTAAATATAACAAACCCGACTGGAATTGGAACTTAGTTCTCCGGGTAACAATTCTGAATCGTTATCCATTACACCACCTGCACATCCAATTTAACCATCTACCTACTGACCAGTCTGTACTTTGCTTAACCGTCGATCGTAGTAGAAACAGTATTTCATCATAATATGCTCGCAAACTCCCACTCCTCGGATCATATATATATATATATATATATATATATATATATATATATATATATATATATATATATCACTTTGAGTTTTAGTATTAATATAATTGTACTCGATTCAGGAGTTTTCAATCATATATATATATATATATATATATATATATATATATATACCATCGTGACTCCTCTCTCGCCCCCAGCTATGGGTACATAGCAGGACAGAATGGGTTATAGAGACTTGAATGGCCACTGGCCTAAGAGAAGGACAAATCTGAATTCAAAACCTTCGGAGGGTTGTTTTCGGACTAATACATTGACCTGGTGTATTCGGGCTACAAAGCCTTCACCACTATAATCAAATCATATATATTTTTGCTTTTCCTTGCCTTTCAAGGATTGACCCTTGCCGTGCTGATGTTGCTACATGCCTTAATTCTTGCCTATCTCACACTGCGAATTTTTTGTAAGCTCTATACTAAACATTAAATCTGTCACGAAAAAAGAACTAAACAAAATGAACACAAAACGATCAGCTTTAGAAAAAGGACTCCTAACTGGAATGACCGAATGAAAAAAGAATGTTAACAACATTTACTTTTTAACACCCAACCAAGTTCGGCGGAATGAGAATCAACGTTGAATTTAAGCAAGCGAATGAGCCAACTGGAGTAAAGTGCCATGCAGATTTAAATTTTTACCACTTGTGACGAATACAGCTGTCATTTTTTTTCCATGCTAGCATGCTAGTTAACATTCGTGTCAGTCAGCTGTTGGCTCTCACACTGGCCAGTACAAAATGGCCGCAAACTGCATGTAAACAGCCATAGAAGCATGAAAAAATTGATTATTTCTACTATTGATGGGAGTTGAGTAATGTAAAGTCGGTCTTGGCCTTCCCGCTAACTTGGAGCATGTGCATGCAAATCCGTAGAAAATTGCGGCCGTGCATTCGTTACACACACACACACACACACACACACACACACACACACACACACACACACACCTCCTGCCTTATATATATATATATATATATATATATATATATATATATATATATATATATATTCATGGAAAATCTTCCTTTCGTTCTCGACTCTGATGAAGCTTTCAGTGCCGAAATGCATTATCAAATCGATTTTCAATCATGAAACGTTTCCATTCTTCAATATATATATATATATATATATATATATATATATATATATATATATAGAGAGAGAGAGATAGATACATAGATAGATGTGTTGAAGCTTTGAAACTCCTGGCCGTGTTCACTATGTAATCATGCATTATTTATCTATTTATATACCCTATTATTTATATACAGACAAACAAATATATATATATATATATGTGTGTGTGTGTGTGTGTGTGTGTGTGAGTGAGTGAGTGAGTGAGTGCGTCTGTGTGCGTGCGTGCGTTTGCAGCAGCATACAGATTAAAGTAACCTGCCTTTGCGAATGATCGACCTGTCTACTTGCGCGTGTGCTTGAATTTATTAATGAATATTACACACAGTGCCTTCGCACGTTAATATATCTATTTACCTATCTATCTAATCAATTCATGTGGATGCATGTTTAGGTAGATATCTGTCTAAAACGCACAAATCTATTTCTTCACCATGCATTTTTTCACCAATCCATCGTTTCCTACTTGGCCATGATAATGCCTGGAAAAGAAAAAAAGAAAAAACAAAACAAAAGTATGACCCCTACTTTTCACTTTCTTTTCCTTTTATTTGTTTTCAATTCACAGAGCTTGAGAGAATGTCGCCGCTTTTCTGTGCAACTTCATTCATAACAAGTCAGCCACGCTAACATTAGATTAGGAAAAGCATACAAACGAAAAACGCAGCAGAGGAGAATCACTAACGAATGGAGAAGCCCAAAATGAATGATCTCAGAAAGCAGAGCAATTCGCCTATATAGACTTGCAATATTAACAATATCTGTAATTTGGAAAATAAACAACGACATGGGGAAAGAGAAATTTTGAGTTTTATTGGCTGAAGACTGAATTTTGAAACTTACGCTTTAAATTAATATTCGAGAATATTCAGATTTATTACTTTTGAATATTTTAAAATCTCAGCTTTGCTTTGTGTTGAATTTTTTGTTTCAGGTCAATCACTTCAGATCTCTTTTGGAACGTCCTCGACATTCCGCTGGTTAATTTATCATCTGGATGTATAATTCTGCGGTAAGGTCAAAAAATACAGACGGCGTCCAGTAAGGTTATAAATTGTAGTTCTGCAGTAATTTTATGCAAGACAATTTTCTATTCATTATATTACGCCGAGGCGTTCAGGTCGTTAAGTCTTGCGGTTTTGTAGACTATACCACAGCCGAGTGCTGTAACATTAATAACGTCGATTAAGAATACGAAACTTTTTAGACGCAAATTACCTGATTATTCACTTTATTCTGTTAAAATTGTTTTTGAACAGGGCTTTCGCTTCTTATACCCGATACTCCTGACCCAGAGTTGGGGCCCATTTTTTTTTTATACTGACATTGCATCAACTATTTATATACATCTGCATGGCCGCTGGGCTGCGTATTACGCAGGAAACTCCGAAGAGGTTGGAGCCCCGAAAATTTTAGTTTTAGCAGGACTGTTTTGCTTTTTGCAATTCTACTGTTTTTTCTACCTAAGTTATATTGTCAATCATCAATTAATCGTTATTTATTCTTTTATTCCGAGTTTATCCACTAGAAAGAATCTCTGATATTTTTTTTAATAATAGTAATACTAATCAAAAGCCCATGTCTTGTAATTAAAATAGAATTTCTAGTCCCTAATTCTTACATTTCTAGAAAGATAAAATGGAGAAAATGAGGTACCTAATTTGTTTTTTTAAAAAAATAGTTCAGCACATGAAAAATTTCATTGAAAATTGAAATACTGTTTTTAAAACAATTGTTATAAGACAATGCCGCTTGCTTTGTGTTGGAATGTTTGTAAAGCGTGTTCTTTTTCAAATGAGATGCATCGGAGATTAATATTTATAGAAATACACAAAGTAAGGATTTAAACATAATTTCAAGTAAAATTTAGTCATGAACATATTGGTTCTTATTACAAAAAGAATAACATTTCTCAGATTATTTTAAAATAAAAAAGAAACTATTCATTATAAATGTAATTGATGATAGGTATCTGTCTATATCTCTTAAGGACACATGACACAGTGGATAAAATCGTTGGTTAGATCCAGTGATAGGACCCAAACAGTTGTGAGTTCAATACCTGTTTAAGGCAGTGGAGCACTTGGAGAGTTGAATAACCAGGAGATAACTGATAACTGACATCCATTAGACACGGCACGTGGAACTAGAACAGTCCACCCCAGCAGGCGAAATAAAATGTTCAGTTCGACATTCCAGCCACCTGAAGAAGGCCGGGGCGTGCAACGGCCGAAACGTTGTGATAAATATGGCAACAAATATAAGGACAATAGTCCAAATAATGTACTGAAATTTTCATTTTAATTGGATAATTCTCTGATTTTTGGTAATTTTAAAAAGCGCTGCCCTTCCACCCTCCCAATTCTCCCTCGAGGGTGTGTGGACCCCAGGCTGGGATTGAAATAGAAAAGTAGAAGAGAGGGAAGCCGTATTAGTGTTTCGGTGTGGGAGGCCATGGCTCTAGCCCCGGCCATATTCGAAAATCTTCCTGAATGTTCTAATTTCTTTTGATAGTGTTCTTCCTTCGTAAAGGCGATTATAAAACTTTCTGTTATTCAGTTGTCCTCTGTATGTGCGTGTAAACCCTAATTAGAGCTGGGTATTCAACAATAAGCCTAATGAGCCACGTGACAAAAATCGTCATCCGTATATTAATGAACAGAGCGCGCAGTAGAATCAGCCCAGAGATAGGACAAGAAAAGTTCGGGTTCGTTAAAGACACTGAAACAAGGAACGCGATATTCATGCTCAGAATGTTATCAGAAAGAGCGATACACATGCAGAAGGACGTGTACTTATGTTTCATAGACTACGCAAGGGCCTTCGACAGAGTACGCCACAACGATCTGATGGAACTGCTCAGCAACCTCCATATATTCGGGAAAGTTATCATAATAATGACACGATAAAATGGTATAGTGTCAAAGATTAACTGGCAAAGTAAAATTTATTTTAACGAAAGTTATTTTCTATGTTACAAAAATATCGTAACAGATTTTAAGAACGCGTTAAGGATATTATAGTTTGAGTGAATTGTAAGAATATTATGTAAGAATAATATCCGGGTACTAACATATGGTTAACTAGTAGATGAAAAGTTCAGTAAGGCTGAAAGTTAGTTCAGGTGACCTTTACTACCGGAAAAAAATCTGGTCTCGCCACACAATATCATTGGCGGTGCGGTACCATGGAATCGGCAGTTGTGGATCATACGTATTTCAAGGCGAAGCTCTCTCTAACAAAAATTGGCCCCCTATACACAGAATTATGAAGAAGCAGCTGAAATTTATTGCATATATTTTGAGGAAAGGAGTGCTGATAAAATTTGACACAGACAGGGTATATCAAAGTCAGGAGGGATAGGGGAAAGCAGAGGACCAAGTCTCTGCGAATGGATATCGCGGCAAATGTATTGGAAGGATTTTTTTCATACTTCCAAAAGTTACAAATACAAAGTACTACAAAGGAGAGCCATCATCACACACGATATAAAGGAACATAGCATATAGAAGAAGACAAATAGTTCAATTAACTCTTAAAGAATATATAATGTTAAATTCAAAGTTCCATTGTATAACTGCACTGGCTCCTACTCATGATTACCATCACTAACGTATTTGTACAACTCTTTCCAGAAGCATTATATCAGTTAAAAATAATAATGATAATAATAATAATAATAATAATAATAATAACCTTAGGTCCCTGGGCGGGACACGGAAAGAAATGTGTAAACGCCAGAAATCAAAGAAAATAAAAATAATAATAATAATGATTATTATTATTATTATTATTATTATTATTATTATTATTATTTTATTTCCTTTGACTTTTGGTGTATACACCTTTCTTTCCGCGTTCCGCCCAGAGACCTAAGGTCAAAAATTACGGCATGACATGTTCCATCGACCAATTAAAAAGAAAACACACGCACGCACACACACATATTTTATATAGATAAAGCCCTTCGTCAGGTGTGGGCTATATTCGTGAGAAAACATTATTGCATTACTTTAAGGTACGGGCTGCCAGGAATCCCTTCAATGAGTCTACTAGAATCTTTTCCAACCAATCCGAAGGCTCCAACTACAACAGGGATTGTTGATGTTCCCATGATCCCATTTTGAGATTTCGATTTCAAGGTCCTTGTATTTTGATAGCTTTTTGAAAATATTATTATTAGTAGTAGTAGTAGTATTATATAAGAAAGAGATTTAAACTATAAACAAAAGTACCTTCTAACAAATATGTTAGTGCCATCAGATAATATATATATATATATATATATATATATATATATATATATAAAAAAAAAACATGCTGCCAAACTAAGTAATTTTATGTATATTAGAATTGAAACTAAAAATGTGGTACCTTACAAGTAACGATATATTTATAATAATTGAATGCGTGATTATGACAAAAAATATACTGACAAAATGATTGACAAAATCTCTGGCGGTTCTTGTTTACAAGTTATTAAAGAAAATTGCACCGTGTGGAACTGCTCATCTACTCATGGGATTATTATCAATGTAAAAAAAAAATAAACAAAGTACATTTGAGAAAACAGATTGCATATATACAGTAATTCCTCATACCCCCTGTCTCGAGTAATGGTCCGATAAAAGCTTGTACAAAACAGAAAGCAATTATTTGATGAATTCTCATAAGGCTTATATTTCTTCTTTATGTTACCGCATGACCTCAATGAAACATTACAGTACAACATGTAGCGATAACATATAGAGAACGTGTTATCAGACTTCTATATATGTTACTAATAGATATTCTTTTTGGAAAGCATATTTTTATTAAATATTTAAATTCGGATTTTTAAAACAACCGCTATTCAAGCAATATTTCTGAAAATATTTTTCATTCAGCGTGTTTGTATAAGAATGTATAACTCTTTAAAAGTCAGTCGTAAATTAGAATAACTACAGCATACGTAATTATAATCACTTTTGTCGTCTGCTATTTCACATTACAAAGATTTGGCTAATAATAACAATAGAAAATAAATAAGAGTAGGGGGAGAAAAGATATTGGCAGAAGAACATTGTGAGAGTGATCTGAAAATACAGATACATGAACATCTGGTAGAGCAAATTGTGGATATGCCTCAAGCAGTTGCTCAAGTTTTCATTAATATTAATAATAGATGTCTTATTTTGTACAATATTATCTGGCACATGACACGGAAAATAAAGTTTCAGCTGGTCTCCTAAATATGCCAGCAATCTCCGTATATTTTTCGGATCATTTAATCTTTTAAGCTGTTTCCTATATGTTTTCATACCCATCGTATTTCTAACCTTCAATACCTTTGTTGTATGCCCTCCAGGAATATTTCATTTGTTCCAAGAATGATCGTATCTCACTCGAATTTCAATTGCTCATTCTGGACTACCATTATTATTATTATTATTATTATTATTATTATTATTATTTTCTTTGATTTCTGGCGTTTACACATTTCTTTCCGTGTCCCGACCAAAAACTTTCGGTCAGAAATGGCATCATTAGGGGTTATTAATTGGCATTGATAAATCTTTATGTATTGATGTCAGACGACAGAACCAAATGTTGCGTATCATGTCATTTCCTGGTTATTTCCATTTATGGGATTGTTTTAGCGCTTGCCTAACTTTATTCTTGGTTATATTTTTCCATAGTTGCACCGTTTTATGCTTCACACAATCTTGTTCTCGCTTGATCCACTCTGCAATTCGTTTGGGCTGCTCCAAATATTCTAAAAAAAATGGATCTTTTTCAAAAGATGGTGGCTTTTTGTTTTCTATGAATGCTTTTCCAATTTCCCTCTATAATTTGTTGAGGTCCGTTTGAAATATCTTATTTTGTCGATAGAATCTACAACGTTTGTAGATTGTCTTGTTCTCTGTTCTTTTAATTTCAGGTTCTGTTTATATATTTACTTGATTCGTGGAATTTCATTTGCTGCTTTAATTTCATATTTCCGTTATTATTATTATTATTATTATTATTATTATTATTATTATTATTATTATATCAGATGTGATATTAATATTTGATAATTAATGTATGGATAGCGGCTAGAACTAGAAGCCTTACGTGTCATGCACTTTTCCTCTGAATCTAAGTGCTCAAGACTTTCTGCATTATTGCTAAGAGGCTTCTTTTCAGTAAGTTTCAGTGTCAGATTTGTTGATTCATATCTCTATTCTCTCATTCACCGTATCAAGTTTAACAACATCAATTGATATTTTGAAATTCTTAAACTTTGAAAGACTTTCGTGTTCAATCTTGAGATCAAATTTCGTTATTTTTTTTCTTTTTCTTTTTACTCTAACCATGTATAAATAATAAGAAGAAAAAGAAGAAGAAAAAGAATATTAGAGGAGAGCGCGTTTTATACTAGAAAGCGAACTTTATGGGACCAATAAAATGAAAGCTATCAATATCTGAGCGAAATCCGTCGTAACTTCAACATTATTAAATGGAAGTTGAATGCCATTAAAAGATTGGACGCCAAGACCAGAAAAATACTTACTCAAATGTGGATTCACCACTCAAAATCAGATGTTGATAGGCTGTACGTACCAAGAGCTTTAAGAGACTGAGGTCTAATCCAACTCGAATTAGTGGCTAAGGAGGCCGGGTTGAAAGCTGAAACAGAAGGCCTAACTATTGCAGCTCAGGACCAAAGCCTCGCAGACAGTTCCTATCACTGTAACATAATCAAGGATGGAACTCACCCGAAATGCAGGATCTGAGAAGAATTTAAGGAAACTCTCGACCATATTATCGTGGGATGTCCGGAATTATCAATAAATGAATATACTCACAGACATAACAACGTAGCGACATATATGCACTGGAAGATATGCAAGAAGCACAAAATCGAAACCACTGAGAGATGGCGTGATCACCCGCCAGAAACATTTACCCAAAATGACGATGTAACTATCCGTTGGGACATTCCAATTCAACCTGACAGGGGAAAAAAGCTAACAAGCCTGATATTATTATAAAAGACAAGAAATTATCACGAACGCTGGTGTTCCCCAAGGATCTACCTTGGGCCCTACACTGTCCCTGAACTTCATCAATGACCTTCCCGATGTCATCAGTTCCCATGTTGGCATGTTCGCGGATGACACCACTATTTAATCCTTCCTCAATTATAAATCTGGTATCGTTGACGAAACTAAGCTGACTGTTGATCTCGAAAAGTACCTCCAACCTGTGGTTGACTGGGGCAGGGAATTTCTTGTAAACGTTAATGCCACTAAAACGAATCTGCTCTCCTTTATCCGCCTCAGAGACTCCTTTCTACGTCGCATTAGAATGGCTGATTCCTAACTCATGAAAAGCGCCTCATTACGCCTGCTTGGTCTCGCGATGTCCACTGACATGTGCTGGAATAAATACATTCCATCAACAGCCTCATCTACCGCAAGGAAAGTCGCGTTCTCTGTGTCGTGCCAGAAAGTTTTTCTCGTCTGAGTCCATCCTTCAAATCTATAAATCAACCATCCGTTCTTGCATCGAATATTCCTGACATATATAGTCAGGTGCTCCCGCTGTACGTCTCGAGGTCTTCAACAAAATCCAGAGACGAATATGCAAGATGATATATCCTGATCTGGCATCTAGTCTACAATCGCTATCCTACAGACATGTCGTGTCCTTCGTCTGTCGCTTCTACAAGTATTTTTACCTCAGCTGTTCCGACGAGCTACTTTTGCTGGTTCCTGGACTTCATGAATTTAAGTGAGCTACCAGGTTGGTCCCACCCTTTCACTGTCAAAACGATTAAATGTAACCGTCTCTTCTACTCAAACAGCTTCTTCTCCCGCACTTACCGTCTGTGAAACTCCCTTCCCCTTACTTGCTTCCCCGATGACTATAATCTTTAAATATTCAAGTGTAATGTCAATTGACATCTGACACCCTGAGCTTCTTCCCCTTACTTCTCTGTATCATTTCCTCAAACACGACTCTTTACTCTTGTTCTCAACCCTCTGTAACCCCTTGCGTGCTAGTGGCACTCCCGCCTTGCTTGGGGTGAAATGCCTTTAAAAAGTGTATTGTTAATGACAAACCATACCGTCTGAGAAAAACACCTCCATGAAAATTATCGAGAAATTGTCCAAATACAAGAAACTGGAAACGAGTATATAGGGAATAAAAACTAGGACTGTACCAATAGTAATCGGAGCACCTGGCTTCGTGAGAAATGTAATGTACTATATTACTAACAGTGTCCCAGGTAATACTGGACATACAAATTGCCCAGAGAACAACAACAATAATAATAATAAGGTATGAACACCACCCAGACCCTGTTACTAGAATGGTCCAATATCTGTACTGAGAAATATGTAATATTAACGGAAAGGAAACTAAAAAAAACTGGTATCTATGTAAAATGTGCGTAATCTTAGGTTCGTTTTATTTTATTTTATCTTATTTTATTTATTTTTTTATTGTTACTGATTTCTTCCAAAAATATTCAGGGGAAGATGTCATGAAGCCATTTTTGATTTTAGGAAGGGATTTGTATACAAGAGACATCAAAGTAAATAATAATAATAATAATAATAATAATAATAATAATAATAATAACAGCAAAAACAACAACAATAATAATAATAATAAGGTATGAACACCACCCAGACCCTGTTACGGAGATAGGACATGTAACAATTTTATGGGACTTTACAATACACAGACATAAAAATCAAAGCTAATCGCCTTGACATAATGATTAAAATGTGTCTCCCTTTTTGACATGGCAGTCCCTGCAGACTGCAATACATATTTGAAGATTTTTAAAATACAAGAACCTTGAAATCAAAATCTCAAAAATGTGGCGTGTGACGACATTAACTATACCAGTTGTAGTGGACGCCCTCGGATTGATTAGAAAAGATTCTCATAGACTCACTGAAGGAATCCCTGGTAGCCTTAAAGATATACAAAAAATTCTACCCACAAGTACAGCCCACACCTTACGAACGGCTTTATCTATGTAATATATGTGCAATTTCCTTCCGCTTCTATATTGTGGTTGTGCTCATTGGCGTTAACATTGCTGACGTTTTGATTGCCTTAACTCGCCCTCTAATTCCTGTTTAGTCCAGTATACTTTCCTTTCGTTACCCCATCAAAATTTAGTACACATCCAAAAAGACCAGTTATGATGGCAAATCGCTACGTTCCAGCTCAGACATCTTTCTCGTTTCTCAGGATATTTCATAATTTATAAATTTCAAATAGCAATATTTAAAAGGAATGAAACAAATACGCCCATCATTAACAACACATACAAAATCAAAAGCTTTTCAATTTATATTTTTTCATTACTGTAAGCGTTATATTTAGTTCAAACAGATGTTTGAAAGAGATATCTTACGTCTACCAGCCAGAGTATTGGAAAATCTTACCAAAAAAAAATCAACGAAAACATTCGCCAAGAAGAACCGAACCTGCGTCCTTCATAGAACTGTCAAATAGCCCAACATAATTTACCAACTTAGCTATGGAGAAGCGTCGGGTAATCTAAATCCAAATTAATGCATTTAAACAGACAATCTACTACGATTTTTCTAGATCGATCATATCTGCTACGAAATTTCTCGAACATCCAGGTAAACGTAATTAATACTGTTTATTTAAAAAAAACAGAGCATTTCCTAAATAACTTGCATCTATAAAAGTAACGTATAAACAGAAAATATATTAAATAATTATCGGATTTAGTCAATTTCAATGTATATTGTCAATGTTTACTATAATATGTGTTTGTGCGTTTTCCATAAGATTGAATAAGATACATACACATAAACAAACACGCACATACACACATACATATGTGTGTGTGTGCGCGCGCGCGTGTGTGTGTGAGTGATTTTAAGAGAGGCATCATATTTTATTCATAAAAAAGGAAACAAATTTTAGGCACCTTTCGACTGATAAATCTTCAGAAAAATAATATCGCCGATAAATAAAACTAAGTGATTGAAAGAAAAGTTATTTTCAACAATCTGGTACTAAAAAATACATAAACTAGAGGAGTGAGCAAAAAAAAAAGAACAAAATATTTTCCTATTTAGGCGTTGATTTAGCGATCGTCTCTCCAAACAAGCTTAACTTGTGTTTTAATTCTCTCTGCCTACACAGAGCATATTAATAACAACAGACTGAAAGATGTCAAAGTGGGGTATAGTCTGTGTCCTATGCAAGACAGGGAAGAACTTCAGAGAATGAAGATGTATCGGTCGAAAGTTTGTTTCTTTTCCATAATTTTCCTACACGAGTTTCCAGTTTCACGACCTTCATCAGGCAAATGGTGGATATTTTCACATATTATTAAAAGGACGTAAATTAGTTTCTTAGATTTTTCGATGTTAAATATTCTCAATATTAGACAATCTCATTTTTGTGTGTTAGTCACCCAAATGTCTTTCTTGAACTGGCAGTGAAAGAATTCTGCATGAAGGTTAATAAAACAGTTAAGACTGGTCTGAGAAAGGGTGAGAAAGATATCTATATTCTTATCATTTAATGACCCCTGCGTGTTCTCAGAACCATTTTTTGTGTTTTTGCCAGCATGCGTACGCATACATACATTCCCTATTCATATATATATATATATATATATATATATATATATATATATATATATATATATATATATGTGTATATATGTGTTTTTATATATATATATATATATATATATATATATATATATAAAAACACATATATATACACATACATACATGTGTCCCATGTTGTGTAGAGTTCGCGCGCGGGCCCTTGAGCAGTTTTTTTTTATATATATTATATATATATATATATATACCAGTACGCGCATGTACATGCGCACTACCTTTCTATACACAAATACTGTCTTATTATAAGGAATTAGTATACCCATAAATACACTCACATATACATCCATATATAAATACACACACACATACACAGACACACACACTTTCTGTGTTGGAAGGTTTGTGCGCGTGTCTAAAGAACATAGGAAGTGTGTGTATGTGTGTTTGTGTGTATGTGTATGTATATGTGTGTGTAACGAAAAAAACAGAATCTCCGAATGTGGGACAACCTCCTCAATCAAAGAAAACTAGCATATTTCAATGCCATCAAAAATAAAGAATTCACAGAAATATACAAAACCTTCATACAAATGGGGAACATATTTATTCCAAGGGAATTCCGCGAAAAAATTAACCCACAAGACACGGAAAAACAAAAACAAATAAAAAAAACACACTGAGCCTAACAAAAATGCGGGCCCAAATTGAAATACAAGAAGACAAAACAATACACGTTAGAAAGAAATGCACAGAAATTGATAATAAATTTTTAACAGAAATCATGGAACTATGTCCCAAAGAAAATCACCAATTCCTGCCAGATTTATGGGAGTCAAAATGCAAAGAATCGGAGGACAAATCCTCCTGGAATATCCTCCAAAGAAGAATAACCTGGTTGAAAACATTACCAATAAAAGAAAAATTGTATAATGAAACAGAACAAGAAAAAAGGATCCAAACTCACAGTAAAACACGATGCTCACACAAATCAACTAAGTGCAACGTCAGCAAATACAGAGAAAACTACACAACAGAGTTAAGAACCCGAATACATACTAAGACACACAAAAAGACCCACAAGGTAAGCACCCTAACGCACTCTACCATACGCAAACACATCCACAAAGTCAGACTCCTAATAGATACTACGAAACACAAATACACCCACTCAACAAATACAATTACGAAGATATACTGAACAGCGCGCAAACAACCTGCTCAACAGATCATCCCATCATAATACATCGAGACAAAGATCAGAATACACGCATATTCACAAAACCAACAATTACAGATATCACTTAGCACAACAAATTAAACCCAACAACCACAACCCATATCAAGGAATACAAACAAATTCCCCGTCAAATTCTACATACCACCCACATATAATCAATACAGAAACGACGAATCTAGAAACATCTGGAACACCCCTTACCACAAAAATGAACATACCTATATAGAGTCATCGAGAAACAACAACACCAATTTCACCAAATAAAACTCTGACTGGTTAGAAAACCCGAATAGTACAGATGATTGCTTCATTTTCTGGAAATCCTCATGGGGTGATATTAATCAATTCCACACTCTTCATAACTTATACCCAAAAATCAAATTCACCCAAGAATATAATTTCAACGAATTACCATTTTTTGATATACTCATTAGAAATAAAAACAACCTCATTATCACAGATATCTTCCGCAAACCTACAAACACCTAACAATATCTTCATTTCAGGAGCCATCACCCAAAAGGCTTCCTGAAATGCATCCTTTATTCTCTAGCACGTAGGGTTTGTAATATAGTAACTGAAAAAAAAAGTACGAACCCCCCACTAGAAGAACTACATAAAACTCTAAAAAGACAAGGCTACTCCACAACACTAATAAAAAATGTTTTGAGTAAAATCATTTAAATGATCTACGAAGTACATAGAAACGTAACGTCGAACAAACTCTAGCAAATGTTTCAACATACAACAAAAACAATCCAGAACTATTTACAGAAATTACAAAAAATCTTGACCTACTTAGTAAGAATGACAAACTGAAAATGTACTAAAATCAACCAAAATAATTAAAGGCAAACGCCAATCTAAAAACCTAAAACATACTAACCTCATCCAAATTTAACCAACACACAAGGGAGTCACAAAATGCAACAAAAAACATGTCAGATTTGTGACATCATTATAGAAGGAAACTCCTACACTTTTGAAAAGTCCAAAACGACATTCATAATAAATAAGATTTTTAAACTGCAATTCCAAAATTGTGATTTATGCACTCAAAATGCAAGAAATCATATATAGGTATCAACCAAAAACTAAACAATAGGGTCTCCCTACACAAAAGCAAAATAAAATTACCAGACAACAGAAAACTCTTTGTATCACAACATATCTATAAATATAACCAGGATTAATTAAAATTTATGCCAATATACCAAACAGACAATTATTCTTATCTACAAATGCAAGAGAAAAAACTTCATAAATTAAAACCAGCACTAAATAGATCCTAACCCCATACGAAAAAGCAGACAACATCCACACTTAATGGCCAAATACTGTGATGAAACGACTCGCATCTATGCGCATATACTCACACGCGGGTATATGTGGAGCACGAATATGTATACACATACTTGTAAAAACAATAGACTACTCACAGGCACGCGTATAAGCTTACACAACATAGGAAGTGTGTGTGTTTGTGTGTGTCTGTAAGCATGTATATATCGATGTATATGTGTGTAAGTATGTGTTTACTAATTCCTTATAATAAGACAGTATGTGTTTATAGAAAGGGAATGCGCATGTACATGTCCGTATTGGTATATATATACACGTATTGGCGAACACTACACGACATAGGAAATGGGTGTATGTGTGTTTGTGTGTATGTGTATCTATGTGTGTGTGTATGTATACATATGTGTATACTAATTCCTTAGTTCCTTAATAAGACAGTATCTATATAAGGAGAGGGAATATACGTATGCGTACGCATGCTGACGAAAACATAAAAAAAAATTAAATAGATCTAAGAACACACAGGGCTCATTAAAAGATAAGAATATAGATATCTTTCTCACTCTTTCAGGGACCTGTCTTAATTGTTTTGTTTTGTTTTTTTTTACTCTTCATGCAGAATTCTTTCACTGCCAGTTCAAGAAAGACATTTGGGTCACTAATACACAGAAAAAGATAATGTCTAATATCGAGAATATTTAACATCGAAAAGCATACGAAAAATTAATTCATTTTAATATGTGAAAATATCCACTCTTTGCCTGATGAAGGTCGCGAGACCGGAAACATTTGTAGCAAAATTATAGAAAATAAAGCATAGTATATTTTTTAAAATAATCCACATTACAACCCAAAACGTTTGCTGTTTCCCTCTTCTTTTTATTATACACTCTTATCTATTGTTGGAACTACTATAACCTCGTCCATATATATATATATATATATATATATATATATATATATATATATAGTTTGCGTTTAAATATTGATATATATGCTGGTCAATGGTGCGGTATTCGTAGTAATGTATATTGCATTGTCCTACCGGTTACTGTGTGGGCGGCAACGCTTATTTTTCAAATTATTCTAGATGCTATTGAGTAAGAATATTAGTGGACCCCAATACGTATTATTTGAAGCTATATTATATTTTTGCTTCATGACTTTTAACGCATTCTGGAAACAGACAAATGACACACAAAAATCCTTTACAACTTTATAACTCTTAGATAATAAATAGACCTTACTACCCATAATGCAGCGTATATAAATAGCCGAGCCAAAACGAAATGCACTTGGCTTGAAGATTGTGTTCAAGCATGAAACAGACCGTGATTGTTCCGTGCTTTTTACATGGATTTAATTTCTTTTGCAGATTAAAAAAAAAACGTTGAGAGTTTTGGCGATTAACAAAGATGGTCGACCAAGAAGCATGCTCCATTATTGAACAGCGGTCAGTTATCAAGTCTTTGGTTGCTGAAGGATGCAAACCAGTTGAAATTCATAGGAAAATATCAACTGTGTATGGTACCACATGTTTCAGCCAAAAAATGTCTACAAGTGGGCTAAATTATTTAAATAAGGACGGAGCAGTGTTGAGGATGAAGACATGCTTGGGAGGCCGAGAGGAGTGAGGTCTTCTGTGGTGATCGAATCAGTCAATGACCTCATTCAGGCTGACAGAAGAACTACTGTGAACTGCTGAGGCAGGTCAAGAAAGACATAAAGAACAAACGCAGGGGTCATTCGTCAGAAGGAGTCATCTTGCATCATGACAACGCAAGGTATCACACAGCAGCCCAAACGGTGAAGACCATCAACGAGCTGGGCTGGGAACTGCTCCCTCATTCCCGACCTTACCCCTTCAGACTTTCACCTGTTTGGTCGCTTGAAAGCGTTCACGAGAGGCACGAAGTTTAAAAGTGACGATGAAGTCAAAAGTTTTGTAGAGCGACTGGCTGATACATCAGTCCATGATTTGTATGCTGAGGGAATACGGAAGCTTGTTGCACAGATGGAAAAAGTGTGTGCTGGGAGACTACGTTGAAAATTAAAAAAAAAATTTAGCTTCTATCTGTACTAGAAGTCTTTATACCGAAAAATTCACCTTATTTATTGAATGACCCTCGTATATATATATATATATATATATATATATATATATATATATATATATATATATGTTTCTTTAAAAAAGTGATTATATTTTATTCATGAAAAAGATACACAGCGATTAAAATTTTAGGTAACATTCGGATGATACACCTTCAACTCCTGAGTTTTTCCCTGTCTTGCACAGGACACAGACTATACCCGACTTTGACGTCTTTCAGTCTGTTGTTATTAATATACAAAATGGCGCCCTGTGTAGGCAGAGAGAATTAAAACACAAGTTAGCCTTGTTGGGAAAGACGATCGCTCAATCAACGCCTAAATAGGAAAATATTTTGTTCTTTTTTTTTTGTTCACTCCTCTAGTTTATGTATTTTTTAGCACCAGATTGTTGAAAATAACTTTTCTTTCAATCACTTGGTTTTATTTATCGACGATATTATTTTTCTGAAGATTTATCAGTCGAAAGGTGCCTAAAATTTGTTTCTTTTTTTATGAATAAAATATGATGCCTTTCTTAAAAATCACACACACACGCACACACACACATACATATATATGTATATATATATTTATTTGTGTGTATATAAATAGATAGGTATATACATAGATTGTTAAATAATGCCTTACTATATATTGAACACGTTCAGGAGGTTCAAGACCTCAATCGCGATGACTTGTGACGATCTGCTATTGCAACAATTGACGGTTTCTCTTTGCACAAGTTTGGGTCCAGCCGTGATATGTTTTCGATCCACAATAAGAGTTTAATCTATTTATTAATACAGATCAATATAAATATCAAACAATAAAATCCAAAATTGCCTCATATGGGAAATAACCTATTTCCGCAGATGAAAATATCTCTTGTCAGGTCTTGTTAACCTTGTTGTGGACTGATATATATATATATATATATATATATATATATATATATATATATATATATATATATATATATATATATATATATATATATATATATATATATATATATATATATATATATATGTGTGTGTGTGTGTTTGTGTGTGTGGGTGTGTTTGTGTGTGTGGGTGTGCCACATGTGTGTGTGTTTTGTGTGTGTGTGTGTTTGTGTGTGTGTGTGTGTGTGCCACATGTCTCATAGGGAAAAGACTTTTTACTCTCAAATATATCACGTGGTTCATTCAACACACACACTCACACAAACACACGCACGCACACACTAATCACACAAATATTTTCTCACCTTTTTCTTAACTACTTTTTTGTATATTAATATAAATCCCATGTATGAGTTGAATGAATTCATCTTAAATATTTTGTAATTTTCAAACGAATTTCATGACAAAATATGATTCTTGATATGTATTTTTTCCCCTCAAACATCCCGATATATTATTGGAGTTCCCATTTTTCATACAAATTAAATATTTTCATTTGGGTATTCCAACGAATAAATTGTTATTCAACAGTTTTGCGCATGCGTACTATTATTGAATTCACTGTGGAAACTACCAAGTCAGGCCAATTTCTTTCTTGCGCAGAATCATTTTTTTACAGTTTTATCAAAGCTATCTTGATCCTGTCTTAAAGAAACAGGCGTTATTTTGCCAATTCAAATTGACAGTTGTATTAGAAGCTGGTAGTGCTGTGCGCGGAACACACTGCGTGGATTCCTCCCTAGAAATAAATAAATAAAATAGCGAAAATGCCAATGTTATTTCGTTTCTAAAGAAAAAGAAATTCTCCAAGGCCATAAATAGGTCGAAATGTTAATCGAAATTAAGATGAAATTGACAGGAAGTATTGCATAGTAGAGGTTGGTCTTCTGTTCGTTATTTTATAGCAAAAAAAAAAAAAAAAAAAGATTCGTAGCATTTTGGTCATATAATTTTAAATTTCATCTTTTTTCATAAATGTGTCTTTCTGTTTTTGCAGTTATTTTTCTTCTAGCTGTGCGAACCTTGGCTGTGTAATGCTATGAGGCTTGAAACGAGAAATAGGCGACCAGAGTTCGAACTCTGCTAGAGATGGTTATCTTTACTTTCGCACAATTAAACTTGGGAAAGGTAAGAATACACATCATGCTCACCATCTATGGGTTAAATATTTGACATCCTCACTTTTTCACTGCTTTTACGTTGCTTGCATGTGCCTATTTTCTAAATATTTTCATGGTAATTGTTGCAACAGTTGTCCTCATTAGTACAAATATTGTACGAATTGTATCGCAGTACTAGATTGGCAGCAAGGTCTCATCATTTTAAGTTGATATGTTTATATTTAACTGCAAGTTACGCTAAAAGATTTTTTTCTCACTAGTGGAAATCTTGTCTTGCTTCTTGATTTCCAATTAAATTTGATCTCCAAAAAGTTATTTTTAATCGGTGTCACTCCATGCAAGGCAGTAAAACAGTAAAGATAGAGACAAGGGATTAAAGGGTGCGGAAGATTTACGAACAGAAACACTAATACTGAGCGAGAAGAGGACAAGGTAATCAGGAGGTCAGTAGATAAAGATCCATTGCATTTAAATTTTTGCAGATTAAAATTGGCTGAAAACATGGAGACGATAAAAGGAAATTGTTAGCCTAGAATTTACGGATACATCTATCCAGCTCAACTGTAAATCGAAGAGGTCTCGATGCCACTCTAGTACTGCACTTACATTTAAAGAATTCTAGGAACAACAGCGAAGAGTTCATCCGAACAATTATCATGTAAGGATTTATAGAAAAGACACAGAGAGGCAACCTTACGGCGGTGAAAAAATGACTGAATCCGAAGCAATAAATCAGGACCAATAATATTGCTGATCCTTCTTTGGATTTTACCAAGGAACTGAAGATAAATAGCAGGGATACTGCGCCATATGTGACACCAATATTCTACGTATGGACGAATGGTATATATATATGAAGAAATATAGTCTTAAGGTGTGCTATATTTATGGGATAAAGTGCTCAATATCAGAGATAGAGCGTGTGTAAATATAAAAGTGAACATAGAAGTCAGCACATAGAGGCGACAGTCTTTTTCATGCTAGATGCAATCGTCAGGCAACTAGAAGCATCTACCATATGAAACTGACAGTCGCCTCTAAGTGTTGACTTCTCTGTTCACTTTTATATATATATATATATATATATATATATATATATATATATATATATATGTGTGTGTGTGTGTGTGTGTGTGTGTGTAATATAGATTCTGGACAGAAAAATTGTCTCTCACGACATAATAAAGAGACTTTCTTAGCAACGAACCAAGCAATGGCTTCAATAAAGTCTTTCCACTTCATGTACGCAATGACAGTCTTCTGTCTTCTTAATCCTTATTCCTTTATTGGTCTCTCCCCTTAATAATGTTTTCTTTTTAATAATATTTGTTTGTCTAACGAATTTTAACAATTCCGAATGGTTATGAAAATTCAAACAAATAATATGCATTGTAATTATATGAAATCTTATGTCAACCTTATGACAACATCAAGTTCTTCGGACAAAGCTCTAAAAATTTGATGAATTCACTGATTTGTAACTCTATTAAAATAGTATAAAAGAATAATTCTTGTCAAGACGATGAACGATTCAAACGTAAAATTTAGCTCGAATGTAAACACTCAAATACCACATTAACTAGAAAAGAAACGAAAAAATTCAAAAGGGAAAGTAAGATAAAAGAATGATTGAGCAGGAGAAAGCTTTAAAAGGATTGAATCACCAAGAGAAAACTAATCCAAAGAGTCGATCACAAAATAACACCAGGAAATGCGTGTCTCTTTACCGAGAAAAAAAATGCAAATTAATCTTTATTTTTTTTTTCGTTTTATGTTTCCGTACTTTCCAATTATGAACGCTATTTGATACTTCTCGTTTGAAAATTCACACAGTACATGAATAAGACCTCTGCCTTTATTCATAATTATCATTTTCTTTTACTCGTCTTTTTTAAGTTCTTTCAAAGATAGATCTTCTTGTTTAAATTGGTCATTTGAATTTTTTCTCTTTCTTTTTTCTCTTCCCTGAAGTAATTATCTCATCTTACCTTCCATTTTGAATTTTTCCTTCTTTTTGTAGATAATGTGGTATTTGAGTGTTTAAATTCGAGCTAAATTTCACGTCTGAATCGTTCATCATCTTGACAAGAATTAATTTTAATAATTAACCGTCATCGTGTTTTAGTATTTTTTTAAAACTTTTTCTTTCCTTTTTTAGACTGCTGCTTCCGGCCATCCTTCTAGGAACAGACCCCACTCTACGTCCTGGTTCCAACTCTCCCTCTTAATATGTTTAAATGTCAGTTTAAAAAGGCATAATATAAAAGTTCTCTGGACGGCAGATCGACTTTCCAAATAAGTTAGCTGAGTTTTCATTCTTTGATATAACAACTGAAAATCTACCCTGGATTTATTGTATTCTTGTTAAGTCCTTTAATATGTAGGTCCCTGCCATTTTTAACACTTTGTTGAATTTTTAATGGACTCGAAGTTAAATAGTACCTCATTTTTTAGTAGGGGTAGATCGGATTTCTTATCTCCCGCTCTATACCCCTCTCATGACTCTCCCGTGACTCATCTTGAGGTTTTTGACAAAATCCAAAGAAGTATCTGCAATGTAATCGATCCTGACTTGGCATCTCGACTTCAGTAACTTTCTCAGAGACATGACGTTGCTTCCCTTTGTCTGTTCTCCAAATATTTTCATGGCATCTACTCTGACGAGCTTTTTTCCCTAATATCCCGTCTTTGTGAGTTTAAGCCTGCTACTAGATTTCTTTTCTTAAACAGAAGTAGAGGCTCATCTTTTGTTTCCTGTTTAAGAATGGCTCCCCAGTTCATTTCATTTTTATCGGGCCTTAATAGTGATGTTGTCATCAATTTTTTTGTGATATGCGTGGATGGTGGAAATGATTCTTCATTTTGAGGGTAATGGCTTGGCAGTTTTCTGGATGCTGCTCCCAACTAGTAGTTAGGTACCCGAATACTTGTGTATGTTGAATTAACTGCTCTGATCAACAGACACATAATATCAGGGTTGTTGCAGTGCCATGATGCGCATGGAATAGTGTCCCTTCAATCACCTCCATTGAGTATCCCCGAGACCCTACCCTCCCTGCACATGTTATATTAGAAAATCGAATGCTACTATTACCCCCTAGGTACTTCCTTACCGAAATAACACACTATGACTATAAGCAATCAAAGATATAAAACTAAACCAGCTCAACAAAAAACACCTAACCCACAACCTTTGCTTCTTCGACATTCGTGGTATTCGTAACAACATCTGCAGTGTGGGATCTTTCCTCTTCGAAAAGCCTCAGGCCATCCAAGCTCTCTGCGAAACTAATCTTAACTCTTCTATACCCTCCTTTGATTTCTCGATTCCTGGCTATTTTCCACAATTTAGGAAGCACTCTAATGTCCACATGCATGGCCTGAGAGTCTATGTCCCCGAATATCTCCCACTGGTTAGGGATCTCTCTCTTTAATCTCCAGACCATTTTAATGTGTCTCCATCTATCTCTAGTAAACTAATTCAGCTATATCTTCTTCGTCGACCGTTCCCCTTACTCTCATGAATGTTGTGTGTTAGATAGTATTTCTGATGATAAAGACAACGCCATCTCCCTAAACCCGTTTGCAAATATAAGTGTGTTATTTTAATGCCCATCATGGCTGGTGGCTTAAGCACTCTGCCATTGGCCATACTGGCATTCAAACTCTGAACTTCTCAATCACATAGACATCAACTCACTGCAGCTTCTTGGCCTCGTGTTTTCAGCTGACTTGAACTAAAACGACTTCATCAATAGCTGCAGATTCTGCAAGGACAGTTGGATCACTGTTTCGAGCAATTAGATTTTTCTCGTTAGAGTCCATATTGCACATTTACAAATCTATCATTCGTCTGCGCATTAAATACTGTTGTCGTATCTGTTCTGGGGTTCCCGTGACTCATCTTGAGGTTTTTGACAAAATCCAAAGAAGTATCTGCAATGTAATCGATCCTGACTTGGCATCTCGACTTCAGTAACTTTCTCAGAGACATGACGTTGCTTCCCTTTGTCTGTTCTCCAAATATCTTCATGGCATCTACTCTGACGAGCTTTTTTCCCTAATATCCCGTCTACGTGAGTTTAAGCCTGCTACTAGATTGGCATCTAGATCCTTCCATTTTAATGTTGAATTAGTTAAATATAACCGCCATTTTCTTTTCAACAGATTCTTTGCTGACATTTCTCGCCTGTGGAACTCCCTCCCATTTCCTCTCTTCCCTGATAAGTATAATCTTCAAAAAATTAATGCAACGTTAATCGCCATCTTGTATCTTCTTGAATCCCGTTCAGCTTTTATCCTTTCCTCAGTTCCGCTATACCCAGTCTTTTCCCTCACCTTGACTTTCTATAACCCCCTACGTTGTATTTGCATTCCCGCCTTGCTTAGGGTGAAATGGTTTTAAAAAATCAGCTTACATTTAACAATTATTTTATGTGCTTTGTTTTTAACGTTTTTTTCCTTATATCTACATTTTCACCCTTATTTTTTTTCTCGTAATTTCTTCCCCAACTTTATTCTTCAGCTATACAATTCTTTCATGATTCTGATCAAGGCCATCGTAATTTTCTCTACGTTTCCCTAATTATTTGCTACAGGCAATAATAACATCAAACATCGGTTTATCAGGGTGTCCTATACATACATGCACTTTTCTTACTTTCAGAAACCACTTTTCCTAATAACATTAATGTTACTTTCTCTATCTTGTTGGTTTAAATATAAAATAATAATAAAAAAAATACTCACTATATTCTTAACTACTCATTCATATATTTCATACCATGATTTATTTTATTTTATTTCTTTCTTTCCTTCTTTCTTTCTTTCTTTCTTTCTTATTTTATTTCTTTGTTTATTATGTTTTTTTTTGTTTTGTTTTGCTTTTGTTTTTTTTTGTTGGGTTTTGAGCGCTCACCCCCAACAAATAGGTGCGGCTGAATCCAAATCTGAATACATTTTTTGTTTGTCTTCACTTAAATTTTCACCTCTCTTTCCATTCACATGCTGTCGACTTCCGGTGATTGAGATCCCATCCGTCAAGCTGAAACACTGACATATGAGGTTGTCACCAGCAGTGAAAGTGTATCACAGCGGAAAATATATAGATTTTTTTTTACTTCTTTTAGAAAGTTTTAACATGAAACAGTAAGATGTCACGATATTCCTAAAGAAATGCCGAGGCATTTAAATTTGCCAATACAACCCAAACTGACAAAGATCTGAATACATCAAGGGATATATCTATACAGTTATGCATAAAAACTTACATGCACATATCTTCATACGTGTTATATATGCCGTCTTAGGCTTATGTATGATAAAATAGATCAATGCTTATCAATAAATATTATATTATTAATGAATATTTCCAAAACTACATAGCAGTGGAATATAAAGAATGAGTGGCAACAGGTCTTAATTCATCAAAAATTGCCTCTTATGTCAAAAACTAGCATAGGGTATGGTGAGGGAGGGACATTTCAGTGAACACCCACCAAATTGACGTTAAAATTTTGTGGAATTCAATTTTCAGTGCGCGTGGGTGGACTATCCAACCCCTCCTGTCTCGAATCAACTTCATATCCGTTTTTAGCGAAAATGAAATTTCCACTATGCAGCTGTGCGTCAATCAAATATTGACCCTCAAGTCTGGGTCACTTTTCTATTGTTCAAACCGTTCAACATAAAATCCAAGCCGTTATATGTGAATGTAATCTTCAATCTTTCCTAAGGGTTCTTTTGGTATTAACTCTTCTTGTTTCCATGTCTCTCAGCACATAACACTCTTATGTGTCAACAACACCTTTTTCTGTTTTACCACTGCAACGACAAATAGTATCACATTGCTACGAATGTTTGAAAATGTTTTCAGAGCGGTTTCCTGTTGCCTTCTCTACGGCTATCTTTTTCCTACATTAGTTAGCCGCTAAACGTAGAGAGTTTATAACGCAATAACTTGTATCGGACCTTTCTACGCATAATGCTCTATTGATCATCATATATAAATAGTCAACACATATGGCCTGAAAATTGCGTTCAAGAATGAAACAGATGGCTTACTTTATAATTTATGAATTACTATAATGTCTTGCAAAAGACAGTGAAGTGGGTTCCTGTTGTCCTCATTAATGATTTCAATTCGGAGGCTACATAACCAAGTTGATCCTGCTATTTTACCTATAGGTGGTCGGAGATACGATGGGTTTATGCATTCTCAAATTGTATTAATTGTAATCTGAGCCCAATGGAGTTAACTGGAAATTGAACTCAGCTGAACAATTTCATTTTTCGTCTCGTTAACCGTTACAATAAACTCACATACATTGCAGAAAACTTTATCAAAATTAACTTATTTTTTATATTGATTCTATTATTGAATATGGATGAAAATAAAGAACGCTTTTTGAGATGTTATGCTTATTTATATCTTAGAAAATTAATCGAAAACACTTATGAAGAAGGTAATGCAACTGATCAAATGTATCAAAAGTTGTTTGTGGGTGATATTGCCTTCTAATTTCTTTCCAAGTAATGTTATTCTCGCTAATTGAGAACAATCAAGATTATATGGAGCCCCAAATACGCACGACAAATGCAAAAAAGTATTTTAACTGATTTGATGTCATCAAATATATGTAGGCTAAGAAAAGAAATTTTCCACCTCAGCGTCTGGTTATAAACAAACTGTTGGTAAACGGTAGAACGGTAGAATCAATCAATTTCTATACAGTTCTACATATGCGACAGACGGCGTGAAAAAAATCATTTTTCTAGCTTCAGTTTCAAAGCGTGGTGCTGATGTTTTCCAATTTACTTAACTTTCACTGAGCTCTTTTTTTCAATACCAGGTCAATATCAGACAAGTTATCAATTCCGTGCTTTCAACTCACCCTGAACATCAAATTTTGAAAGTATTTACTTTTTGATATATATATATATATATATATATATATATATATATATATATATATATATATATATATATAAAAGTATTTTCTTTTGATTTATATATATATATATATATATATATATATATATATATATATATATATATATTGGGTGCTAATATATTGTTTCGAATTTTCATACCTAGGTCGTTTGTAAGATTCAATATACACAACTTCTCTTACTGTCCTTTTTGTTGTTGTATATATGTTCAGACGCTTATGCGACATTCACATCCTAACACACTTTCGGCTGAGCTTTATAAGATTCTAATTAGGCCAAAAATGGCGCATCGCAGACATAATTTATTCTAGACCTGCTCAGACCACACTTTACAACCAGAATGCAGTCAACAAATACTTAAATACTTTTTGAATTATGGCGTTTTTTTTGGGTGGGGGGTCAGTCTGCATTCGTGTATGGCTTTTGAAATTTTTTTATGTCAACCATTTACACTCTGATTAGACACGGAAAGAAAAAGTAAAACATTTAAAAAAAAATAGTAGTAAAAACAGCAATTTACTATTAAGTTTAAAAAGAAAGATTGAATAAATGTCATAAAATAAGATATAACTAGGGGTATGAATCACAAGCATCTATATATATATATATATATATATATATATATATATATATATATATATATATATATATATATATATATATGTATGTATGTATGTATTAATATATTATTATATATTACTTATCAATATTTTTATATATATATATTATATGTTTATGTATATATATATATATATAATATGTATTTATATATATAAATTATATATAAATATTTATATATATTATATATATATATATTTATTTATATTTATAGATTATATATTTATATTATAAATTATATATTTAGAAATTGTTTATATATATATATATATATATATATATATATATATGTAGCTCTATCTTCGGACTATTGTTTTCATCTTTGTTGCTGTTAGACTATACCTATGGCTGTTGTGCTCTCCGGCATTCCTCATAAAATGTAAAAAACGTAAATAATGATAACCACTCATACTAGAAATTCAGGCAAGTGTGACACAGAGAATTAGCGATAGGCGCTTTTCCGTGCTAAACATATCTAAAATGTGAGAAAAGTTCATTAGAAACAAAGAAAAGAACTACTATGAATTATATAATCGCCTGTGTGCTAGTTAATTTTGGACAATCTCTTCAAGGATGAAGTGTCAGAGATGAGAGTCTGCTGAAGAATTCTGAGAGTATCACAGAAAGAACATGTGACCATAGGGAACGTGTTAAAAAAATTTAAAAAAACTCTAAAGGAATTTATTTTACACCAACAAAACGTATATGATATTTTAGAGTTGAATTATATGAAAGTTACGCCAAGCGAATTTTATCCACATGAGACCTACTGGAGATAAGTGAGGCAGTAGTAACATCGAGTAACTTATTCAACAAATTTGAACGAATGAAAGCAAATGCAGAATAAAGAAATATGGTAAGGAAGACTCCAACGAAAATTCTTCGTGTACCAACATTTCTACATGTTTGTATTTGTTGTCTATGTCATATGGCCATTATACATTCTCGAATCCTCAAAGAAGTGAGTCAAAATCGTTCTGCGATTTGTGTATTTGTTCCAGTTTTGGGAAACCTTTCGACGCACGAACTTTTGAACACATGTACACATCTTCATTTCCTTTTCCCCCATATCAAATAGGGAGCTGTCATTGACTAACTATAGTAAGATCTATAGTAAGTTGTGAATATTCACTATCGGCCATATTTTGAAAAGACATTTGACGATATCAATTGCAGTTGCGACGAAAAGCGAAATAAAAGTTAAACCTTTAATAAAGAATTTTTTTTGTTCGATATTTAAATTTAAATGATTTATTTATTTACTTTTTAATCGCGTGTAACTACAGAAGTTACTACCTGATTCGCCGAGACTAAAAAACGGACGGACACACGTACACTGCAATTTATTTTTCTAGAAGATATTTTATTTATCCTCAGTGGGAGAAAATACCTTTACCTACCGTCCGGTTCACAGGCCTATCCGGTCTTTTGAACAGGAATAGAGTTTTATCCCTTGTCTTCTCTGTAAGATTTGTTTTCTGGTTTTCTTCTAAATTCTACTTTACGCTTCTAACACCTTCGCCTAAATTCTGAACTTTTACCACTTATTTATTTTTATTTTTTTCTCATTAGGTTCACCTATAGTCCGGTTCACACTTCTCGTCTATTTTTTGAATAATAGGAGAGGTTTATCACTTACTTCCTGTTTAGGATTTGGTTTCCGGTTTGTCCTAAAGTCTTTTCCCTTTCTTTCAATTTTACTACTCCCTTGTGACTTAGTGACGCTATCGCTTTGCTTAGCATGAAACGATTTAAAAAAAGTATGGCGACACACAGGATGATATCCTATTGGAAATGGCTAATACCTATCGTTAGGTTAAAAGCTTCAGCACACAGAATACTAAGTTATATGTACGAAAAATATATAAATTCTCATTGCGTTTTTATGACTGACTAGATTAAAAGTTTTCTTTTCCAATGCTCTCAGTTGTAAGGTTCAGGGTTCGTATTACAGAATGTCGAACCTGAACTGACCGAAAGCTGACACCGACTGCTTGATATGGAATCAATACAACTGTCCTGATGTCGGTGAACCATTGAATCAGTTACGCCTTTTATGTCAAGAGGCTAAGGGTATGCATATATTCATCTAAGCAATTCCCGTTCCTGGTCACGTCGTGAGAATGTCGTCTCGCCGAGATCCTCACACTGACAACGCTGTATTTTATTAAGAGAGGATATGCGTTATGGATATTAGCTACGTAATACTGACCGGCCTTTTCTGCATGTGTGTTTTCTCGCTTGTCGGAGGAAACGAAAAAAAAATTATTTTATGAATATATGTACCTAAGCATATGCATATACACGTGTTAGTAAACACATATGTATGCATTTTCATACAAATACTATGTACATATTTTTGTGCACCCAGATAAAATTCCATTACGCAACGAAAGTTGCCTACAGGCTCTGGGAAACACGTAGCTTGCATTAACAATTCATGACTATTTTGATTCAAGAAGGTTTCTATAATGAATATATATAGGAAGCCATGAAGTGTATTAAATATGATTACGTTAAACTCGTACATATATTTAAGTATTGAAAGTTATATGAATGGATATGCAAGGTACAAGATCAGATCAAAAAGTATCCGTACTGTTGCTATGGTAACGGAGCAAACGTACGCAGAGCAAAGCCGCTTGGCATAGATTGATATTGAAATCTGTTGCACCTACGCATTTTCTCTCTCACTCTCGTTCTTTATAGCAGTGCTTGAAATTAAAATGCGTAGAGCGTGGTCGTCTCACTATAGCAAAGAGTACCCATCAGTGACAATGGCTTGCGCGGCAAAGTACAGCATTCCTCGTGTCCGGCAACCCCATATTGTGTGCCTTTATCCTATTCAAAAATCAAATCCCACTTGAAAATGTCAAGATTTCAAGACGTAAATGTAATCCAAGAAGAAGTGTCAGAAGAGCTGCTCGCTATCCTTAAAAAGGAGTTCTAGTTATGCTTCCATCAATGGATAATTTGTGTGGCTTCCGAATGAAGTTGCTTCGAAGGTGATTAAATGCCAAATTGATATGTGTTGTAGTTTTCTTTTTATAGTGCCAATTCAGTTACTTTTTTTTATTAGACCTCCTATATTCTGACGACAATTAACAACGAAAATTGAAAGCTTTATTAAAAACATTAATTTTTTATTTTCATTATATAATTTTATATAGCTATGAAAATTCTTATCTTCATTACACAGTCATCTAAACTGTCTTTCTCTATTTTTTTCAATGCGTAAGTAGAAAACAGCGTACGTAATTCAAATTACAGCCAAGTTAAATTTATACAAAAATATTTGGTAACGGTATCATTCCATCAATGGGGGCTCTGTTTGAGGAATCGGAGGTCGAGTTCGAATTCCAGTCGTGTTCATTACGTTCAGTTTCATATTGACGTGCTAATACTCTTGGGAAAGTTCTGAATCAATCTCCTCTCCCCCCAAGATATAGGTAAAATAGCCGAACAGACTGGCTTCTAGAACCTTTAGTGGCAACTGGTCTAGAAAAAGGAAACTCTGAAGTCAAACCACTCGCTGTCTCTTTAGGTCAAGCCTAGAAGAAGGTAACTTAAAGAAAACGAATGCAAAACTGAGAGGTAAGACGGGATAGTCTCAATATCCACGGTGCAAAAGGAACCGGCAAGCCATTGAACTATTCTGCCTTCAATATTGCCATGTACCAAAATTGTGAGATGGAGGGAAGTGGTGATAACAGCAGCGGCGCAAAGTACGCTAACTGAAGATGCTGATGATGATTTAATCACTTCTTCCAACTACTACCGGATAAAGAGCAAATCGGACATTTAGTCTTTGTTGAATATTCCATTACCTCTTGAGCGTCGGGCTGGCAATTTCACTCTGTATAAATCTTCTGGATATATAAAACACAATAGCAACGCCTAACACACTGAATCTGTTGTCCTATACATCACAGATAATATAATTGTATTAAAGACAGGAGCCGCAGGAGGAAACTAAGTTTCAACTAAAATTCATAATGCAACATCAATAATCAATGATTGATTTTCCTTTTTTTATTTTTATTTTTTTGATCCGGCGTCATAACGAGATTCAAATCTGGTAAAGATAGAATCTATTGGACTATGCTGGACTATTCCTGGAAACAGTTTCTTGTTATCTGTACATAATATGCGGATTCATTACTTTGTTGGAACAAAGCAAGATCAGCAAGAGAAATGGCGAATATGAAGATGTTCAAATTGACTGAAACATCTTCTGTGTATGCCACACATATCAAGAGGGAAGGAGGTGTCCCTCGGTGTCCTTCTGAACTTCAATGAAACAATCTACTCAATATCACAGAGACACTACAAATAACCCACGCCCTACTTGAACCCTAGAACCATGCCGTCGTCTTCGAACATCAACACTTTAGAATAGCCTTGAAAAGATGAATCCCCTGTGCCAGCCATGTCGCAAAAATCGATGTAATATTTGTCCTTCTATATGGCAGTGTAATCTGAACAATCCTCTCAACAATAAAGCGAAAGAATGGGGCAAAATAAATTTAGAGTCCTAATGTGAATACTGGACTTAACATGTGAGCATCGACTGAGTTTTAAGTGAAATTCAAACAAAAAAGACATTTAGAGATAGAATGAGAAAGATATAATTGAAATGTAAATGATACATTAGGAAAAATCAAGGAATGGAAAAATGTGATATTCATAGGAAATTTTTATTGGTATGAAGTAAGACGTAGGGAAACATCGAATGACCTACATTTTACGATCATATGTGAATGGTTGGCATATCACCGATAAGAAAGGTACTACAAAGGACAGAAAATTGTGCACAAACGTGATTGCATACATAGTAACAGCATATAGAAGAAGGTATAAAATAACGGGAACTGTGGATGTACTGGTGTATCAGTTATTGGTGAGGAAGATGAAGTCGACGATCAATCGATTTCTCTATTGCATTCAGGTCATATTTATATGTCCTATTTATGACGATAAACTATATCCGGCAGCAAGTTAACTGATCGGGAGGTTTTGAGGCGCATGGATCAATCTCTTATTTTTTTTTATTCCCAAGTCCACTCTGATTTGGGGTGGTAGTACCTGTTAGAGTATCAGGTATGGGCAAATAGTGAACATCGCAAACTGGTGTCAAATCACAGGGAAAGTACAAAAATAAATTTATATATTAAACATTTCGAGCAATAGATTTTAACAATAAAAATTTACCAAATCCTCCAAAGAAAATTAAATTAGGACATTAAATGACCCATAAGGAGTTTATATGCCGCTAAACAAATCAAGCCAAATCATATCTAAATTTAGTACAATAAATGTATAAAATAAAGTAACATTTGGAATCTGATTGATTGGATAACAAATATTTCATAGAAGCAAGAACCATTTGTGATTACCATTAAGTCTAATATATACACCCTTGTGCATATGAATTGAAACAAAACCAATAATTCCGCTATTATGTATTTTTTCGTATTTTGTCAATGAAACATAACCCAGTGCGCATGTTAGTGATGCATATGTCTATTCCACGAAGTCGTTCCTTGCAGATTGACCACAGATTTTCGACTGGATTTAAATCAGGAAAGTTCCCGGACTAGTCTATCGTTACAATTTTCGTAGGATTCCTTGGAGTAACGTCCCTCGCATACAATGGCTATAATCTAATCGACAGTCGGGACAGTAGTGTCTTAGCGTAATAAACTTCTGATGCAATCACGGATGTCGCAGTATTTTTCAAGTGCAAACAAATTTCATCATACACCCCGAAAATAGATTCATTTTACTGCACACCACTGCAAAGTACATAATCGGAGGAAAAATGGAAATCGATTACACACTGTCGTTAAAACTGTTTGTATATTAACAGAAAGGAAACTAAAGCAGTTTTTTCAACTAATTTGCACAAGTGTGTAATTTTCGATAAAATCATACTCTTCTAATGATTGGCTTCAAATTGATTTCGGATGGTGATTTGATAAACGTAGCTTAGATGAGGCTTCTTATTTTATGTGCCATGTCCATTCAGTACGTAAGCCATGGTTGCTTTTACCGCTTCCTGCCCCTTGTTGCTCTTGATAAGTTTTATCTTTTTATTATTTCTCTCAAACCCTGTTCAGACATCCATTTGCATAAGCTCATCAAGCATGTTACGCGTACCTTTCATCATCCCATTTCTCACTCAGTCTTCCCCATTACGTACCCCAGAATTTTCAACTGCCACTTCCTGATGCTTAGTATGAGATACTTTTGTTGTATCGATTGTGTCCAAAACCTCGTTGTTGTTCACATATTCGGTCAATGGTATTCACAGCATCTTTCTATAGAGTCTTATATCTGTCGCATCAAATCTTTTCTTTGTCTTTGAGATCGCCCAGCATTCGCTGCCATATAAAAGTATAGATGTGATACCATTTAAGTATTCTTTTCTTCGTTTCCCACGTTTTCTGTCTCTGATTAATATGCCGATCATTTGGAATGCATCTTTGGTCTTCCCAATACGTCTTGAGATCGCAGTGGGACACATTCCATCATGTGTATCTGCTTTATTTTAGTATCTCGTAATGTAGTTCGAATTTTGGTCTCATCATTTGTTGACAAAGGCTAAAAGCATGAATACACAGAAAGGATTGGACTAAGTACTCAATCATCATTTATCTAGCTAGACAAACTAATCGTGGTTCCAATTAAAATTTACTAAATAAGCATAGCTTAGATGTGGCACAATGCCAAAAGTAAGATCGCCTAGCGAGGATGGAACTTACGACATAATCGTAATTGAGCTATCTAGCAAAGCTGGCTTACCATATCACCACATCGGAACTTAGAACACGACGTTGTATCTATGTTTTACATACACTGAATAGCTTGAAGGTATCTCACTTCGGTCTAGAACAGTGGCCGTCTGATCAATTGGAATCGATCATTTTACATCTGTGTTATCCGCCGTTTTAATCTCCTGCGGTTTACTCTGAGTATGTTTGACTGCAAAAGAAGCTGTAAACAAATTGTTCACGGGTGACATTTAGGAGATTTTCTCAACTTTTGTTTGTGACTTTCCGTTCCGTTCTATTTTGAGTTTGAACGTGATGATTGCAAAATTTGCACAGAAGTAAATTCTCCCGAGTAACAAATGCGACACTAGATAGACAAGTGACAGAGAACGAAAGATAGGCTAGGCTAAATACAAATAGAGGGAGAATTAGCTAGAAACCAGAAGAAGAGTGTATACCTAGGAAACTTTGGACGAAGTGACAAAAAGAACGGGCATAATCTCCGAATATAGATTTGGTTGAATTTGTTTAACGGCATATCAACCTCTATGGGTTACTTAATGTCGAAATATAAATACTTTGAACACAATTGGCTTCAACTACAGATAAAATGTGTCGTTGGCCATTTTGATATAAATGTATTGTTGCTAATTCTACTATAAAATTTATTACTGATCCTTCTACTATGAAATATGCACCTTTTTATATAACAATGTCTGCTACTAATAATACTATAAAAATGTATTTTTATACTTTCATAGTGTTCGTTTCTTGGGTGAGTGTCACTTTCAGCCTATCGCTGGAATATAACTAAATGTGCTACCAAACCGGGATAATTTGGACATAAGAACAACGGCATTTAAGAGGTCTTGATGCTGGATGTAGTTTATCGTCGAATTAAGGACTAGCAACTATAGGCAGAAGAAAATTACCAGGAAATCTACATAATTTAACAGAATCTTTTAATGAAAATCTCCGCTATAAGTAATAATTATTTCAGTATGAAGTAAAATTGAAAAAGGAACATATTTGCCCATTAACAGAATCGTACCGAATCTCTTTGCTTCTCTTTCTCTCTCGCTGTCTTTATATATACATACATACATACACACACACACACATATATATATATATATATATATATATATATATATATATATATAAAACATTAGGCAGCATATGATTTACATACAAAGAATAATCACACATAGAATTAATCAGAAGTATTAATGCGATTATTGGCGACATCCATCGCTAGAAAACAAAAAAAAACTACTACTAAGACATTACACTATATTATTGAACTATATACTTAGTTCATGACATAAAAACTGAATAGACTTGTAAAAATAGAATACGTGGATTTAACACATCACAAGAAATATTTAAATAAAATTCTCACTTAAAAAATTTTGAAAAACTTAGCGTTGCGTCTTTGCACGTTCCGAGATCTTACACAACCGTCAATAATAGCAGATATTCAAAAAACATCTTTCGGTCGACATACAGGTATATCGTCTCAAGTTTTTGATTTTATAAGGAAAAAAACACATGCCTGATGATGGATAGAAGACTATCCCTAAGTACTAGCATTTTAACATCAAATAAACTGAAAAACTACAGACAACAAGTTTTTCGTCAAGGATCAAAACTCGCACTATGGATGAACAGAATTTTAATGCATATATTATGTTTTCTAGCGATGGATGTCGCCAATAATCGCATTAATACTTCTGATTAATTCTATGTGTGATTATTCTTTATATATATATATATATATATATATATATATATATATATATATATATATATATATATATATATATATGAGAGAACAGATGGAGTAAAACTCCACAGTACGTAGTATTTACTTTTTTTAAAAAGTGCTCAATAAAAAGTAGAGTTAAATATATTTTTATTATAATAGATTATAATAAAAACATTTTACACAAGTTGTCTAACATCGCCTGACGAAGTACAATCATAGGATTGAAGTATGAAATCTTTTATATAGCGATGTAAAATGTTTTATTATAATCTATAATAATAAAATATTATCAATGTTTTTATTAAATCTTCCTGATTTCCGAATAGGTTGTTTTGCGCTATCGGTAAATTTGGATAGATTCATACTAACTTTTTATTTATATTATACTTTTTCAAGTATTTTCGAATGTTGCTACATTCGTTTTCAAGGATTCTTCCGTGTGTAGTCAAAAACAGTTATGTAACTACACACAAAGCAATCCTTTAAAACAAATGCAGTAACATTTGAAAGTACATCATGAAAATAATATAAACTATATGAATTTTGACAAATTGATTGACAACACAAAATCATTTTAATATGAATTTTGACAAATTGATTGACAACACAAAATCATTTTTTTCTGAAATTTGAAAGATTTACTAAGAACACTGCTGAACAAAACTTGTTCATATATATATATATATATATATATATATATATATATATATATATATATATATATATATATATATATATATATATATATATGGCTTCTTATTTTATGTGCCATGTCCATTCAGGGCGTAGGCCATGTTTGCATTACCTCTTCCTACACCTTAATTTCTTTATGTTATTTCTCTCAAGCCATATATATATATATATATATATATATATATATATATATATATGACGAGAATTAAGGACGTAAGGGAACAATGTGTACTGCAGCCGCGGTTGAAGTGGTATTTCTTGTTCAAAATGACCTGACAGAGTCCAGCACTCACCAGGTCGGTTTTGAATTCAGATTTACCTTCTCCTGGACTGGTTGACATTGATGGCTATAGAATCCAGTATCTCTATATTTACCAATAGCTGGGTGGTAAAAGAAGAGGATTCTTAACTTTCCCAAGGTTATCAGCACGTAAGCAAATGTATTGGTTCCGACTGTAATTCCAACTTGGCTCTCCGATTCCCCAATCCTAACCGCTAACCATTACTCCAAACATATATATAATTCAGAATAATTTATTTTGTGCTATCTGTGTCGGTGTTCATATATCATTGTATCTAAGAAGACAACATGTATTTTTCTTTGTCTTTGTTTCTGAGATGAGATATTGTAACGATTTACACTATTTATATATTTTCAGTCTATTGTCCTCATCTTTACTGCCATTTCACGATGTTTTGAAAACTTGGAGATTTGAGTTACTTAAGGGATTTAACTGAAAGTGAGATATCCAGAAAATGTATGACACCTAAAAGATTCTACTTCCGTGGACTAAATAAAAAGCTTGGTTCGAAATTCCAACGTATATCACCTGAAGAAGGCCGGAATGTACAACGGCCGAAACGTCGGGAATGTAGCAATAAAGATGAAGACAGCAGTCGGAATGATGTAAATAGTGTAAATAGATGCAATTTAGTGTTCTAGTCACTCAGACAATTTAATCTCCTTAAAACTGCTGTTAACTTCGTAAAATTCATCTAAATATATCAGGATCAGATGACTAAAAATGTCTACTCGCACATGTCATATATGAAAGACAACAAAAGTGTACCCCACCATTTTTTATAAAATCACGACATAAAAAGTGATAACCTTATATGTAAAACTGACATTCCGAAATGTATTTCGGTTCGTAAGGACACCACATACATTTCACTAATGCAGCTTTGTCTCGAATAAGATGTTCTGACTGTGGCCATTTCTATCGTGATTATGTTTGCAGATTGATTATTCTCCTCAGTTGTTTACCCTACTAAAAGCGTAGTATGTCCTGCTATTTACAGGAGTTCGAATTCAGATTCTCTCTCTCCTAGACTGGTTGGTACACAATAGAGCCAAATCTGCCCTGTTATCATTTCTCCCCAAATTATTCTCATGGTGTTCCTCTTCCTGTAACCACTTACGTCTTAGTGGCATTATTGTCTTGCTTGCGGTGAAATTATTAAAAAGAAAAGTTAGATTCATGCATTATTTACAGGAATTTGAACCAAGTGAAAAAAAGAGACTCTCCAGAATTTAAAATCTTCAGGTCTTGAACTTCGATAATATTTCGATTAACCAACACCCACTCTTCTATATGTATAAGAAATAAATATAACGGAGAACATACTTAGAATGAATATAAATAAATAAGTCTTATAAAATAAATACTCATTGAGTACAAGTTTTCATCTCACCAGATTCATTTATTCGCTATGCGTAATACACGCTTACGATACCTGAGTGACGAGGCAGATTTTTTCTCGCAGACGGTTGCCATTTCCTTCCGCGGTAGACCAGTTGCCATCCTATAGAACCCGTATCTGGGAAAAGAAGAGGATCCATACCTTCCCCAAGGGTATAAGTGAATGTAAGCGATTCGAATGGAATTCGAACTCAGCTCTCCGATTAACCAGTCGTAGTCGTTCCTCCCCCATCACACCAGTATTCGTAAAACCTATGCTTAAAGATTGTAAAATTCGAATATTGACAGATGATGTAACCTATATTTTGTAATTAATTCCGCCATTCTTCATATTTATGATACATTTAGGATATAATAATATGCACCATTTTTATTGCTCACTTAAATAACAGCAATACTTCAAGGGTTAAACGCAGACATCCATATACCATCAGGTAAAGACATTATACGCACAAAATTGATACCTACCTAATGGGTTGGCCAAATGTTTTGTTTTGCTATTAAATAATTTTCATATTTAATAGAGCAATCGAACATCCCCTTTTTTGTGTGAGGAGGGGAAACCCAATACATACATTCGACCGATATAAAATAAACACGTGACCTTTACCAAACCAATGAAAACAAACCAAACCAGAATTTATTATTCGTGAAAACTACGCAATAATTTGTTCCTTATTTAATAAGATTTACAAGAGTATGAAAAAAACTGTAAATATCGACAAATTATATTCGACCTAATTAATGAGTGTATATAGCGGAAAAAAGTACGAGAATCCGATGATGGAATTCAGTTCATGAAGACGGTTTCTGAGAATCCGGTATGTTATCACGAAATCCAAGTCGGTATCAAAAGTCGAGCTAAGTGGCAGGAGACCAGAATGGTCAAGACTTCAATGCCAATTTAGAGATATTTGTAGGACCTAATATCTGCTTGGTATTCATGAGTTTATCCTAACTAGGACTCAAAAAAAATTAAGTTTGACCTTCAGATAGAGAAAAAGTTTGGGACTCTTTATTAAATCCCTCATAGACAAAGTTTTTTTTTTCTCTCAATTATTTCAACTTTTGATGTGTTAAATATATATATATATATATATAATTTTATATTTCCTTTACTCGTATACGTATATTCTTTATTCAGTATTATAGTTACGCTTTTTACTGACGTATTCGGATTACAAGAAAATGTACATTATCCTTCTGTAGTCATTCATTTGCTCTTCTTTATTTGGTAACTTTTGCTTTCATCTTCATTCTACTCAGTTCAATTCTGTATTTATTTCCTGTCGTCGCTTGAATTTTCATTTTGCTTCCTTTTCTCCTCTTCCTTCATTCCTTCTTTTCTTTATACCTGTTCAACTTGTCACTAGCCATGTAATTTTTTAGTCTCTTGTTGAATCCGTCACTCTTGCTTTTCTACATATTGATTTCTTTGTTCCCTCTTATTTTTTCTTTAAACATTACTTCCTATAAACACCACAATACGCATACTACTGAGAAGACCTCTCCTTCTGTATAAATCTTCTTTCTCTCAGACATAAATACACACATAGACGCACGCGCACACATGCACGCAATGACCATATTATATACTTTACACACTTGTACATTTATATACATGCAAACACGTCTGTAGTACATTGGCCTATTCTGTACACATATCGAAATCGTTATGCAACTCAGACCCTATGAGCTTTCCGTGGACAGGCGCACACACATATATATATATATATATATATATATATATATATATATATATATATATATATATATATATATAGACAGAGGGAGAGGGGAGAGAGAGAGAAAGAAAGAGAGAGATTTCACTTACGTATACAAACCACGAATTCTTGGCCTGTCACTTTCTCTTGTAAATGATTTTACGCCTGTCTCATCGTTCATGTCTGCCAGCACTTGTATCGTTTCTATTCTGACTCTTATGCGCTACTCAGTAGTTTTTGAGTTTTTTGTTGTTTTTTTTGTTTTTTGTTTTTTTTTTTTTGTTTTGCATTTTTCATTGTATGTTTGATTTTTGGTTTTTGGCTTTTCGTTCGGTTATTTGTACCTGAAGATACGAAATCAGCATTTCTGATCAAAACCTTAACTTCTTTTCTACGCATCGCGTTCTCATTGGGTCTCTCTGTTTTATCGTTCTCTATCAATTTTCCTTCCTTTTCTCACGGTCAGTCTAATTTTGTCTGTGTGCCACTTTCAAATCCTACGACTTTCTATCTCTTCTTCCTTCCAAATTACGATTCATGTGGCCATTTTCCGCTGGACATGAGCAGAGTATCGATTCCTGATGCCGTCATGGTGATTTTAATCTTTTCTGCCTGAATTTATGAAACGAGGATTTATAATTATTTAATATGTTTACTATTGTCCCATCTATGTTGTTATTATCACAACGTTTCTACCATTGTTCTCCTCGACCTTCATCAGATGTTTGTCGATCCGGGTAACTTCCAGGAAGTTTTGAACTGAACCCTTTATTTAATCAAACCAAGCATTGGACCGTGAATTTGGCAACAAATTAATTGTGAGTTCAATCCCTGGGCTGAGCGGGGCAGTGTCTGCATGGACTCAGTAGAAATGAGGCGAGTTTTTAACTGAGCAGTACTGAAAAAAATCTAAATTAGATAACCCTGGATATGAACAGCAAACCAAGAACAACCTACCCTCATAGGATTTGCTTCGAAATTCTCTGAACATTAGAATTTCGACATGAATCTGATGAAGGTCGAGGAGTAAAACTGCTGAAATCTGGTGATAACAATAACAATATAAAACATGCACAACAGACCGCATGTAAAAAATATAAATGATGGATTTAAGTTTATTCAGGAAAGATATCAAATCAGAAGAAATGGGAGGGCGAATAGGTTTGCACAACCTATCGAAGTAAAGGAAGAACTCCTGGTTATATATTCAACAGAACAGACAGTGGTGCTTCTCTAAGATCGAACATCAAACCCTAGAGCAAATGGAGAATATTTTATTGATCAGCTTGTTCTTTTATCTGGTTTTTGTTTTCCAGTATTGAATTTAATCACCTGAGATGAAATAGTATCTATCTGCAATTTTCGTTATTTTTGTTGTTGTTCTATTTCGTGGCATGTTCCCACTGCAACGTTTAATATGATGACTACTTAAGTTTTCTTCAAAAATCTTCTTTTAATTCCAAGAGTATCTAATGACATGATACTGTCACTTTCAAAAAAATTATGGTGAGTCAAAAGTAAAATATATAGAACCTTTTTAATTTCGGGAGACGAATTTCCATATTTAGCTTTGAGTTTTACTTTTGCAATGCATCTATCGGAATAAGAACGAGAATGTAAGCGAAGTGTGTACTCGCATCTCGTCTGGCATGGATACGCCTTTACACTTTAGGTCACGGAATATTAATTATTAATCTATCCTGAATATAAGAATATTCAGGAAGTATAATGTGGTATAAAGAATCTACTCAGATGTTACATCGTTTTTTAAATCTCACTGATTTGTTTAACGGTCAAACGTTATGATTGCTGAGAACGTTGTCATAAAACGCAAAAATAATAATAAAAAAAATAAGCAATGGGATAATTTGTCCCCGAATTCCAATAACTGAAAGTGATTGTTTATATTTCCTTTCAAACTCGTGCATTTTCATAAACTTCTATATGTGCTTCTGTAGTGGATCTAAGTAGGATGCGTGAATATTTAAGATTATGCCGCAAATAAAATATGTAATATCCACAAACAAAAATTATAAGAATTGGCCAAATGGTAACGATATTCAATCACGACAAGAAATACATGTTTGAAACAACAGATTAAATTTTATATACACAATTTACAATTTCTTTGTAATGATGTGTGCAAAAGTATAGAGAAAAAAGTTCTTTGCTGTTTCAGAAATGTTCAATGTCTAAAATTATTGTCAACTTTTGATTGAAAGGTTAAATTTAACTTAGACAAAAGATTTCCCCATGAAAGATATTAAGTGAAAAAGTTTATTGTATGAATTTTTCCAATCTCTCATAAAGAAAGTTTGTTTCATTGGCGGCAATTTTGACACATAATTTGCGTGTGTATCTTTGCGTGTGTGTGTCTCAAAATGCGACAAAAATTCGTTTGCTGTTTCTATCTATAGTTTTTTATTAACTACAAAATCGGCTCCCATCGGCTTGGTAGCTTGTTGCAAATTTATCTGAGAAATGCGTGGTCGAATGTTGTATTTTTTTTTATTTTTTAGCCAATAGAATTTCTTGAAACATTTAAATTAGGGATGAATTTGAGAAAGATTTTTTTATGTCAGTTAAGCCTATTTTTGCACAAATTTTGACTGTTTTGTTATTCAAGAAAATGTTTGCAAATTTAAATGAGGATTACTAAACTTCTGATGACGTAAGAAAACAAAATAGATCCGCAATAATCTGAAAAAAAAACCCACTGCAAACTCAATGTATGCTTTCCCATGCGTGGTAGACATTTAGAAAAGACATTGAATATGAGATAACACTTTTATTTTATAAATATATTTATATTTTAACGATAACATATTCATTATTGAATTTAGAAAATTTATATATTTCTTTTAGAAGAATCTGGATTTTAAGTAGCTTATTCGATTAATCAAAGTCATGGGAAAAAAGATGCAATTTATTTAGAATATACTGCCTTTCAAATGTAATTAAACGCTTTAACATCATTAACAGAATTTCCATCACGAGATCTTATTTAATCTTATATTGAATTTCAGTTCATTTTTCAGTATGACTTAGAAGAACAATTCGCTATTTGTTTAGGCAATCCTCAGACATCTGGGGATTACAAATTGGAGGACTCTTAAACTGTAAGAATGAGCCAAACGTTTCCAAAATTTCGTTGATTTAATCTATAAAGTTAAACTGAGAATTAGTCACTAAAATGTTTTTCTTTACTAACCTTAGCTTAGTTTTACACAAGGCTTCAGTTACCGAGCACTAATTAAAGTTAGTATTCACTACATATTAACAATGTTCAGCTAGACGAGTTCTCTAATTTTTGCCGTACGCCAACATAACCTGGATAAGAAAGTAGACAGCAAATGATTGAAATTCTCTGACACAAACATTTTTCGCTGTGTCGTATGTTCCTTTGATTCTCATGGTTCTCCACAGCTTCCTGATATTTCCTACTTTCGGCTATACTTGACCCTTTCAGCTATATTTCAATCAGCATTGTATTTGTAATTCTTGTTCCGACATCCATTTGCTCTATATTCTATTTTCTTCGATATGTCATGTAAGTGTTAAATTCTCTTTGCTTTCTGTCCTCATGATATTGCTCACAACTTATATCTGCAACTTTACAGTTAGAAGTTTTCTTATAGATTGGATATTATCTATAAAACAAATAAACAAATATATATATATATATATATATATATATATATATATATATTTTTATTTTTTTTATTTATTTTATATATTATATATATATATATATATATATATATATATATATATATATATATATATATATATATATTTGTTTACAGTACAAAGGTATACATGTACTTTATATAATAAATTATTACAATTTTCGACCAGAATCAGAAAAGACGTGTCATTGTCAAGGTGCAGCGTTTCCCGGTTTTATTTGGATAAATCATTGATTCATCTAAATTCATTATTCCATCACGGAGAATGTCTTGACATTTCTATTATATTACATTATCTTTAAGCTAAATAGCGTATTCTTTCCAGCACAATATCAATTATGGTTTTACTGTGACAAATACTTCAAGGATAGTCTCAAAATATTGACGATAGCGGAATTGCTGACCAGGAAAATAATGTTTTCTAAAATAAGAATGTATTGTGTTGGTGTATAATTATCAGGCGTTTTTAAATAATATTCATTATGAAAAGAAATCATAATTCAATAATAACATTTTTAAATGAGTATGATTATCGACACGCATTTTTATAGCCTGAAAATAAAATAATATTTTTATCAAAAAAGTAAACAAAACAGCAATTTTTATTGACCAATAACTCGCTTCAAAAACGCCTGATAATTATGCACCAAACCAATATGTTAATAGTTAAAAAGATTGGACATTATTATTATTAAGTTAAATATAATATGGACAATATAAAAGATTGACAATGTGTGAGGAAAGATTTTAACTCACAGATTTTGGATTATTTCTTCTTTAATGTGCCGTCTTCCTTCAAGATATGTATAATCAGCACCCCCCCCCCAAAATCCTAGGTTTAAGTCAACTCTGCGTACTTCAGTGTGGTTGGTTTAATATTTGCTAAACATAGCACAGAACAAGATTCGGATAAAAAAAAATAGAAAAAATGATTGCAAAACAATCCAAAATAGATACAATTACAAAACATCCCATTATCCGCTGATGATTGAATGTGGAATGTCGACATCGACTGCTGGGTAGGGCTTTGCTGCACAATAAAAAGGCACAGGTAACCACTTTTTTTTTTTTTTTGGACACATGCAGCATTTTCTCCATTTTGTGGATGAGATCCGTCTGTTGCTTCGTTATAACTGTCGATCGCATCTGTGCAGAATCTTTCACAGTTTTACAAATTCTTTCGCTGTCCTTCAAAATCGGTAACATAGTATTACATGCGTTGTCATTCACTTTCTTTCAGCCTTTGTGCCTTTTTAAACACCATCATATTTGTGTCGAGATCAATGACCTTTCCTTCCGACTTGACAGGTTGAGAAGTAAACAAAGATATTTTTCATTTGGTAGATTTTTTTTTTTTACAGAAAAAACTTTCAAAGACATAAACGAACTTGAGAGAGAAGTGTGTTTCACTACGGCTGCCCTAACACCGAGATTGAGGCACAAGAGGGATTACTAACACTGCCAGGCGATGAAGCGGAAATAGTCTTACTTCAAGCTGGGAAACATTGACTCTGCTAGACGCGGAGCATCGTGCCAAGACGGCCAAACATACCAATTTACAGTCGTGGTTGTAAAGTAGAACATTAGTTAGTGGCATAGGTCGCAAGTCGACCATGATTCGTACTTCTTTCTTGTTCTCTTGGCATTACTGAGTTAAGCCAAGATTATATCACCCGCATGGCTGCTACCATCTGAGCTTCATGTGGTGTTCAATAGTGATCTCTACGTTGGAATGGTTGACATTACGTAATATCAGGTTGTCGTGTACTAACAAAATAATACCGGATTCAATTTAACCATTGTCTAACTTCTCCCATTTTTCTGTATTAAAGAGGCAGATCAGAAGAAGAAGGGTTGTAAAGGCTCAGTGATTTGCTTGAATATGTTTATATGGAACACATCTTTCTAGTTTAAAAATGTTTTTTTTCTGAGTCTTTTAAATTATGTAATTCGGTAGGAATATTTCCCAAGTTCTCGAGGACAAATTAAAGTTCAAATACACTTCTAAGATTTCCGTAATATCGTGTAAATGAAAACTTTGCTAATATCTGCATCAACGTCAAAGCTTAAAACTTTAGAGCATATATGGTGTGAAGAAGGAAAATGGCAGAAACTTGAGATTCGATCAATCGGAAGATTTTTTCTAAAGATTCAAACTCCGGAAAAATGGGTGTGGATCCTTGGATCAGTTTTATAGTCGCATAGTATTCATTGTTTCTTAAATATATTGAAATAAAGATGAATGACAATCGTTATTCACAAATTACCCCAACAGAGAATGAAAAGCAAATGGTTAGAAACGGAAGCTGTAGAAAGAAATTTTAAATTGCGTGTCTTGGTGGGTGCAGTCAAACCAAACTGTAATGTCGACGTAGAAATTAACAAACTTCTTCCCTGTAAAAGACAATAAAGTTTTCTGTACGAACAATGATTTTGACTATCCCTTCTTCTATTTAATATGTCTCGTCTTTGTCACTTCATTTATTTAATGTATCTGTGGTTTTATCTATTCACACACGCATACACACACAGGCACAGACAGTGTGTGCGCGTGTGTGTATGGGTGGGTGCAATTTTGTTGAAAACGACAGACAAGTTGCAGTGGTTGAGTTTTTCATATAATTTCTCAAATGTCAGGATATAAATGTAAAAAAATTCCGGATGTTCTGCTAACGCCTTCAGCTATAATTTAAGCCATTATCAAGGGTGTATTTTATTTTACTTTTAACTGAATAGATCGATTTTTTATGTATTTACGTAGAGATATATGAATGTTTTATTTTCAAAACACGGTCAACACATTGTGGCCTTATTTTCATTTGCAATGAGTGCGTTACGGATAGAGTTTGGTAGGTCTTCATGTGTATTCAAATAAAACCTATTTGAGATGTAATGAGAGATATGTAAACATAGTCTTCTTGTGAGACAATTTGTATAACCAATATAATTACTTACAAACGTGGATTAGTCAAGAACACAGCTCATCTAGTGATATGTAAATTCGTAAATATATATATATATATATATATATATATATATATATATATTTGTTTGAATAAAAGACAGACCACGTTAAGATTCCATGTAATAAGCTATTTCACCATAACCCCTTTAACAGGGTTCTGGATCATCAGACTTTACTTCCAAAAGCTGAAATGAAAAATGAAAAGAAATTCACACGTTTTTGACGGACCTCATCAAGTATACGCAAAGATAAAGATTTTATATATATATATATATATATATATATATATATATATATATATATATATATATATATAGTTTATGCAAACTTAGGTAATCCGTATGGGTAGATCCGAGGAGGATGATATCCAGAGAGCTCAATGTAAAATTCAGAGCAGATATGTTTGAATAAAAGACAGACCACGTTAAGATTCCATGTAATAAGCTATTTCACCATAACCCCTTTAACAGGTTTCTGGATCATCAGACTTTACTTCCAAAAGCTGAAATGAAAAATGAAAAGAAATTCACACGTTTTTGACGGACCTCAAAGAATACGTAAAATTAACGAAGTGAGGAAGTGAGGTGGGAGAGAGGATATGAGTGTGTCATATGTATCATTTCAATTTCCTATTTTTAACCCCAGTGTGTCGGCTAGATGTTGCTCAAATTTAACGCGTCTCGTCTCTAGATATAAGACCGACATTAAAGGAAGAACTTACAACAACCCCAATCAATTACACGACAGGTTTCATTCAAATTCTTAGACGCTGTTAATTCGCGTTAATTTAACGTGCACATTTGGAAGGTTAAGGTTTGATAAATATCTAAATGTCTAAACAATCTACGAAGAAATTAATTTGAAATTCGGTGGAGTTTTGGGTATTTTCTATGAAACAGTCGATTGGGAAAATTCATAGACAGTACATTGAAAGAGTAATCCATTTTATATTTAGTAATCTTTTTATTCTACTAAAACTTATCTTATTGCTTGTTAGGTTGACATCTATTCGTTTGATTTTTGTTCATTAAGTAAACTCGTGATTGTTTTTATGTACCTAATTATCAACGTTTATTCCCATTTAAATAATTTTATCTTCAATAATGGGGTAGTATATTTCAATCTAAATTAAAATACCAATTTAAACTTTACCTTCGTGCTATTTAAAACTCACTTCCAATTGGAGAATATTAGAGGAGAGATTTGGATGAGATGTCACTAGCAGAAAATTAGGTCCTTCTTTTACAATCTTTTATCTACACATGTCTTAAACCCCTATTTATATCCACATACCTATATCTTCTTATATGCCTATGAGTTCCTATATACACCTGCACACACATTCACACGAAAAACCATATGTATATTTCCATATTTACACATATACACCTGCAGAGAAACGCTTATCCATATATCTCCATTCATATCTCCATATACACTTATACTTACATATATACATATACACATAAGGACACCTGTATATCCATATACATCCATATACATACGCACATATACATTTACACACATACATATATGTATACACATATACACATACACGGACATATATGCATACATACATGCACACATACATATACATACACACACATACATGCATATACATACATAATATGCAGCATATCTACATACACACATATGGGTTAATTTGCACTTACACATATCTAAACACGTACATGTCCCTATCCTCATGTCCACCCGTGCACCCACTTATGCCTGCGTTCGAAGACTATCTCAGTATTTAATTACATTATCCATATCTTTACCCATATAATATTACCCGCTCTTTCATATTTATGGCAAAACATATAGGTACCTATCTAATTGTACACCAAACGTGTGAATTTCTTTTCATTTTTCATTTCAGCTTTTGGAAGTAAAGTCTGATGATCCCTGTTAAAGGGGTTATGGTGAAATAGCTTATTATATGGAATCTTAACGTGGTCTGTTTCTTATTCAAATATATATATATATATATATATATATATATATATATATATATAGATAGATAGATAGATAGATAGATAGATAGATAGATAGATAGATATTTAGTTGGATTGATGTGAGTTTGTGACCCTGGGTTTCACGCTATTTGCGATCGTCAGAAAGACTGATTAATTTTTAAATTTTGGATTTATATATGGTTGCGTATATCAGTGATTTTATGGAAGTGGGAGGAAAATTGTCGCGGGACGCCACTCATACTTACGCAAACATACATACACGCACGTACATTCATTGACGTACGCAGACACACACACACACACACACACACACACACTAACCGGAGCTCACCTAAACATAAACATATGTGAACAGTGTGGGACTGGACATATATGCTCGTATATGTGTTGTTGCGCACATACGTACGCATTCGGTGGCTGTATTCAATGTTGGATTGTGTATTGAATATTTCTTGTTTGTAACGCTGTCAATAAATATGCGGATGTATAAAATGCATCCTAAATGTAAAGAACTTTATTGTATATTGATTTATTTGTTTTTTAAGGTTTACCAACCTTTTGCGTGATATATTAATATATTTACAATGTAAGAATTATATTTTTAAAATAATAATGGTTTTTACCGATACAGGATCTATTAATTAACACATAGGAGTTAATTAGGAGGAGATAAGAGTTGTGTTCAAACCCTTCCTAAGGACATTTGCGCGTAAGTAAATATAACGGATTCGACTGGAATTGGAACTCGGCTCTTCTATTTCCAAGTCGCTATCCATTATACGAACCGCATATTCAAGCTTACAGGGTCTGGCATTTCTAGTACACATTTAGGTACTGATCATTCTCGACGTTGTTTAACTTCGGTGCCCGTACGAATACTTTCTATACGGCCACCACATTAATTAGAAGAAAGCTAATATAAATATAATATATAAAAGTGCGCTGTAAAACTACTCTATTCCCTGCAGGAGGATGACACGCCCACAAGGGACCACGTGCTAAGTAAATGATTATAGATATAAATATGTATATCCAATGAACCAAATAAAGATTATAGATTTAACTACAACAAATATCGATCCTGGTAAGATATGATCCAGCAAGGGAAGATGCGTCATAAAATCATCCATTGGATTAATGTAATAAGTATTAGCGATTTTGTAAGCTTAGTTTATCGCAACTCAAATGTACACAGCGATGAATAGACTGAGAAGGATTATGATGCCGCAAGCTTCAAAAAGATCATTTATTTAGCCTACACCTTCCTAATTACTAACTCGATACCTGCTTGAGAAAATCAGAATAGCGTAAGATATCTGTTGGTTAACCAACATATCTTCTCTTATTTTTAACAAAGAAAGGACAACGTAGAATCATTCATACTCATGACGGAATGTTTGTGCTTGCCGCTATAATCGATGCCATAAAAGGAGCGATAAAAACATATATTATTGCCTAGCAGCATGGCACGGCGTTGTCCGTGCTTGATTCAAAAATCGTACGACTCATGCAGCAATCGCTATCACTTGACTTAAAATATTTTTGCCCTTCCTTGCCTTTAAAGGAGTGCCCTCTGCCGTGCTGATGTTGCTACATGCCTTACTTCTTGCCTACCTCACACTGCGAATTATTTCTAAGCTCTATACTAAACATTAAATCTGTTACGAAAAAAGAACTAAACAAAATGAACACAAAACGATCAGCTTTAAAAAAGGACTCATAACTGGAAAAACCGAATGAAAAAAGGATATTAACAACAAATACTTTTTCACATCCAACCCAGTTCTGCGGAATCAGAATCAACGTTGAGTTTAAGCAGGCGAATGAGCCAATTGGAGTAAAGTTCCATGCAGATTTAAATTTTTCCCACTTGTGACGATTGCAGCTATCAATTTTTTTTTGCATGCTAGCATGCTAGTTAACATTCCTGCCTGTCAGCTGTTGGCTCTCACGCTGGCCAATAGAATCTTCCTGCCTATTCGTGGCAGCCTGCTATAGGCTCTCACTCTGGCCAGTACAAAAAAAAATCGATTATTTCCACTATCGATTGGAGTTGGTAAATGCAATTTCGGTCTTATCCTTCCCGCTAACTTGGAGCATGTGCATGTAAATTTTGGTGCAAATCCGTCGAAAATTGCAGCCGTGCATTCGTTACACACACACACACACACAGACACACACACGTACACACACACACACATCCCGCCTTTTGTAGATAGAGATAATTTCATCTTTGATCATCTTAATTTTACGTATTTCATTATCTTTCTTTACTGCGTATCTTACCGATATAAATTGTGTCAAAGAAACCAGGCAATGTTGAATGGCATTAAACTATGTCTAAAAATATTTTCTCCTCTCTCTTATACAAATTTTCTCTTTATATTGTAATTACGAACGCAGTGTTTAATTGTGAAAATTTACAAAGAGTATACATTTCACGTGAGTGTGAGTACTGAACAGTCTTTTAAGCATGAATCTTTCATTTTTGCATCTCATTGACGGAGGGGATGAAAATGATATTTGCATGTCAACAGAAACCGGAAAAAAAAACAGTGACTGTTACAAAATTAGAAACCAGTTATAACACAAAAATCGAGACTCCATTTTGAGAGGTCTTTGCTTTCAGTCTATTGGAAAGTGAAGGTGTCAACCGTTATGAGCTATTATAACATACAAAGGCTTTTATTGCAAGCATTTATTGTCAGCAACTTGATTTGGTAAACGAAGCGTTAAATCGAAAACGTCTTGTTTTCGTCAAGAAAAAGTGTTATTCTCCATGCAATATAGCAACAACTATAAGTAGTAGCTTATGAAGCTTAATTTGGCTAATTCAGCATTAGCGCTGAAAAATTTTTATTTTTGATAATTCGATTTATTTTTAGAGGGGAGATGGGATGTGCTTATTTTATTAGCAAACTCCAGCATGCCAATGCAAGGTCACACTCTGCAAATCAAATTCAAGAAAACCAAAGCAAAAATAAGATTATTCGGATGCAAATTTTCTTCCACAATTTCCATACTCACCAGATTTAGCAGCTGCAGAATTTGATTTTTTCATCCCTAAAATATTTCATAAGTGACAGAATATTCAGAAAGAGGAGAATTTAAAATAGTCTTTCAAACATCTTTTCAACGAGAAAAATTTTTTTTGTTTAAAAATGGAATTTAAATCGTGCCTTTCCCTAGCGTTGCTGTCGTTTAAAAGGAAGTTGGATTTATGAAAAGTATCTAAATACATTTAACTTACATTTTTGTAAGCTGAATTACGAAATTTCCTGCAATTAAAGGTGTCTGTATTGTTTATATCAGACAGTAATTATTAAAAATCACCAATAAAACAATGTGTATAATGGCCATGAAATAAATTGGAATGAATATAATGAATATAATTTTTTTTTCTGACCATTGAATTAAATCTGGATATAAGTGTTGAGCGACAAAATCATATTCCATTACAACTTAAAAAATCATGTATATTAGAAAGGGCTATAACAGTTGACTTGGAAGACCTATTCCACTGAAAAACTGTTCATAAATTTCAAAAGAGAATTGCGCTAACATTTCGAACAATAGATGCCGAATGTTTCCTTATAAGAAAACGACCATTTCTCCCATTGCCAAGCAAGGATTGTGGAATTGGGAGATATATAAGGCACATTATTTAATATAGAAACATTAATTGTTGTCAATGCTTAAAATTATTTTCAAGATTTGAAGCAAACTCACAGACATAAAAAGCTAAGCCTCATTTACTTAGATAGTATAGAAGACTGTACAGGAAATGATAGATGGTGCAAAACAATCTTGGCGTAAGTCTGTGTGAACACATGTTAAGCTGCTCGTAGAAGGGCGACATGAATAATCGGTATTTGATCAGGACATTATATTGAGTTAAAAACGGGAGGGGGTTTGCATTTCTGAAATTGATGCAATATATTTTATATCCTTCAACAATGACACATGTATGATTGAAGAATTTATTGACCACAAGTCATTCATAAAAATTATATTTATAATGATTTTTTTGTCTTCATTAAAATTAAGATACTTTTGGTTATATATGTATATTTGGAAAAAAAAACTGTATATATTATTTTGGTTGAGCTAGCTCGGACATTAATGAGTCTATCACGCCAACTATCACGCTCCTGCATTAAGAGATGAAGGCCATTATGGTGGTATTCTGTGTCATAAAATAATTGGTCAATGTTGGTCGTTGCTTGGTGATCATCTCGTCTTGCTCAATGGTTACGTGTCCAGATCTCTCAGGAGTTTTTTTGTTCGTCAGCGGTGTTCTGCAAAGCACATTCTGTGTTTCCTTTCAGCAGTTTTCCTGGCCGTTTGTTCTTGATAGCTTTTCGTAACTGCTTAAACAAGACGGCACAGTACTATCCATTGATGCTGCAGCCTTTTAAAGAAGTCAATAAAAACAATGTCGTTTGAACCCTGAAAGACTGAGGTCATCGCCTCCCTTCAGATGAAATGACCATGACCTATTGTTTAAAGTAGTCATGGTCAAACTGCGGCTAGCAGGTAACATGTGGCTCCTTAGGCTTTCAGAATAGCCCGCGAAGTTTCATGAGGAAAATAACGTTTATTTTCTTGGCTTTCTTTCATCCTCACTTGTTCACTCACACTATCTCACACCCATACATGACCAAATGAATAAAAAATGATTAAGCACAGTATTATTTACTTTTTGTAGCCTTTCGTTAACGGTAACGTTTTCTTCATTGGTGATTTTCACTAAGGAAGATCATACGTGTAATAATTTCTTGCTTTACAAAAAGGGAGCGTTGAAAATTTTTGTGATGTCAACGAACAGTCGTTGTCACTTTTGTCATGCCGACGAATACTCGTTGTCAGTTTTGTAATGCTCATCATAGTAGAGACTTTGTAACCGCAGATACAACTATAGTACCCTGATGAACAATACTGGTGTCAGACACCTTCAAATATCACTCTCACTAATAGTACTTGCTCGATAATACTCGTTCGAAAAGTAACCCGTATAGTGATTCGAATAGAGAAATAGTATAGTGAATATAGCGGTCCGTATAGTAATAGAGGGTAGACTAAAAATAGAGATCCGAATAGTAATAGTGGATAGGCTAAAAACAGAGATCATTCAGACGCAAAGGTAATCCCTACTTATGCGTTTCCTCTATGCTCATGTGGTCTACTTAATTCAATGATGGGATCGCCTGTTTGCAAAATGGCGATCTATGTTCAAACTCAAGTGTCGGCAGCGACACATTATTGCTACATAACAAAACTAATTTTTCTCTCGAGAAATAATTTTTATATAAAAGTAAGAAAAACCTGTATTTTCAAATGCGTTATCTAGAACCAAATTACTCGCAGCGACGTGTATTTATCACAATGGTTACAACCAATAATATTATAGCAAGAGTTCGATTTTTAATTATAGAAAAAATACCTTTGCCTCAAAGAAAAAAATTCTTCTACTTCTAAGGCAGATGCTTACGTGTATGGTCATCTGTAATGAAAATACCTGGGGTACCTTCAATGAAATTTACCTTTTAATTTTTTTTTAAGTAGCCCACTGCAAGAAAAAGGTTGCCCATGACTGGTTTAGAGAGTAGGTAAATGTTCACGATACAGCGTTCGTTCAATTCTGGACTTTCCATGTATTTGTACCGATCATCATATTTATCTCATTTCATCATAGATATAAATAGATACGCCTTACGCCCTCTCCTCCAGACTCATATTCCGGTAAAGCATTTCATGAATTAGACCATATATATGAAATGAGATTTGAATAGGGTATATCGAGGCCAGAGCACGAGAAACGGAAAAGCACGAAATTGGTTGCCTACCAGTTAAGAGGAAGGACAGCTCTGACTTCAAAACCAGTTGAGTGCAAAACTTACTTGATACAGAAACATCAACATTTAGGTTAGGTTAGGTTGTCTACAAAACTTACATCACTCGCCCACATTTATTATATATATATATATATATATATATATATATATATATATATATATATATAGACACACACACACATAGATATATACACACACATATATTTTTTAGATGCTTAAAATTAATTCACATTTAATATCGGTCTAAGTTAGTGGAACACCCTTTATAAATTTTCAGTCTCTGTCTGCCTGTTTATTTATTATCGGTTTATTATAGGGTTTTGAAGATAGACCACATAACCATATATATTCTGAAACTACGTTATCCAGGGTACATGGATAAGTATACTTGATGTTGACCAAACGGGCTCATCGTGGGGTAAACACATACTGATTTTTTTCCCCTTTGATATAACTTAAATTTAAATTTGAACATGGGAATGACACCTGTGGTACTTGGATAAGTATATTTCAATTTGATCAAAGAATGTCGCAGCTGGACACAACCACCGAAGAATTGTTTCCCTTTGATTTAAATTAAATTTAAATTTGAAGAAGGGAATAACACCTTTCCAAAATATAGAAGGAGAAAGTCAGAAGATGAAGGTCACATAGGCAAGATCAAAATGAGACAATATAGAAGTTGAGCAAGAAATCACCAACTATTCAGTAGTGGTTTACAATATATATTTGTTGCATCAATTCAACTGCCATATCAATGTTGAAGTCTACTCATCAATTCATTCAATCTAGTATTGCTTCAAATACATATCAGAGGGTAGGATCAAGCTGTTTTTGCATGAAACCCAAGTGATTTTTCTGTTCCCTTTAATTTAAATTAAATTTAAATTTTAACAAGGGAAGGATTCCTATCTAAAATATAGAAGGAAAAATCCAGAAGATTGAGGTCACAACGACAAGATCATTGACTAATCCTGAAATTTGTTATTTTTTTCAACAATTTATAAAATCAATCATCATGCAGTAAGGCAACGTTAATTAGTCTAGTAACATATTTTGTAAGAATTCAATTGGTAGATGATGATATACTAACGTCTCACAAAGATTTTGCAATTTTTATCTTTTCGTATGTATCCATAGTGTATATTGTCTAAAGGATAAAATTATATTTCTTTTAAATTACCTATCAATAATGAAACCATTTTTTAGTTGAACAAATAATCGAAAGTCGGACTATTGTCCTCATCTTTGTCGCCATATTTGTCATTTTTGTACGCTCCGGACTTGAATAAAACCTAGATAATATTGGGTGTCACTGGATCTAACCAACGCCTCGACATCTGGGTATTTACTTTTGTTTGTTTTTAACTTACCAGTTCCTTTCTTTTCCAATGGTGTTCCCTGTCTCAGTCTCAAAATCCTAACATACAAGTGATTTGTTTTAACGTTATTTCTAACATACAAGTGATACGTTATTTTGGTAAGGAAATTTAGCAATGGAACTAATTATTTTTTTCTGCATGGATCTTTATTCCTGACTTTCCAAAACTTGTTGTCTTTCCTCGTGCTTATAAATGTTGTCACTTTACCTTCCCATTTTGACCATCTCCCATTCATTTACAGAAACGCTTTAAGACAGTTTCTGGTCTGAGTTAGCTCCTCCTTAATTCCCTAATTGTTCACTAGGTGTCGCTTTCCCTACACTATAAATACTGGGCGACTTTTTGCCTCGTTCTCTTTTTCACTTTGCATTTCAGCGGACACATATTTAAAAATATGATCTCTCGCAGAGAAATGCGTTCTCGCCCACTTGTGGAAAAACGCCATTAAATACACATACACGGACGTACGAACATTCAGCAAATTACATACTCTTTACGTTCACACAGAAACACAAATGTTGATTTGTAAATTTTGTCGTTTAATACATATATTTCTTGCTTCTTCCGACGTAAAACCTAATTACAGCTTTACTCCCCACTTCTTTCTTTTTTCTTTTTCTTTTTCTCTCTTCTCCCCTCCCATTTCAATATATCATTTCCGTTAAGGTAACCTTTTAAATAGGTCATGGTCTGGCCCTTCCTCCTCCAATACTAAGTATGATTGGAAGAAATATTAAAATAAACCCTCTCTAAACTTGACCATGTCACTCACACCACTCCTCGCTACCCTCTCTGTTAAATTACATAAACTTAATACTACCAGTAAAAAGTGTGATTTTTCATTTCATCTTTCGTTTCATTTTTGGAAGTGCTATCTGATGATCCAGCGTCCCTTAATAGGGCTCTGCTGAAATAAATTATTATAATGAAACATAAAAAGTTGTCTGTTTTCTTTATATATATATATATATATATATATATATATATATATATATATATATATATATATATATATATATATATATATAAGGGTTTGGTTTGTTTTTCTTAACATCTTCGGTTGGACGCAACTTGGGTCTGCCATGTTCTTGTTGGACCTTCTATCAGGAATAAACAGCACGTGTTCCTAATTCAACAACACTGAAACCCACACTCACCATTTCACCCCTATTTCTCATGTCTTGAATATGTCCAGTGAGTTAAATTCGTCTAGCCTACTTACCTCATTATATGTCCCAACAATTTCAGCTGTTATATTCTGTTAGCAAATGTATCCTTTCTTTGTTGTTTGTATTACCCTTAAAACTTTCTCTTTGCTTACATGCTCTATGTTATTCTTAGCGTTCTTCAGTGAAACGTGACAGGATTAAGATAAAAGGATTCAGTGAAATGTGTATGGATTAAGATTAAGGGATTAAGTACATTTAACCTTAAACGAACACAAACAGCGGTAACTAAAACACGAAATCGGTTCATGATGCCGTCTTTTATTACAAATATCGTACGTCTCACAAGAACCACTGTAAAGGAGTAAATCAGTAATTGTGTTACGTAAAGTTGTACAAATATATATATATATATATATATATATATATATATGATGAGTGATTTCTAAAAAGACAGAATGACAATCAATTCAAAACTTAGCACTATTTCTTTGGTTACGAAGAAAAGAATACTGAGCTGTTACGTGACATCTGTCCTTCCTTACGGCAGCTCATGTTGGATTATTCCCTCAACGATGGAGACGAGACTCGAGGCAACGGAGATATGGTTGTACAGAAGGATGCTAAGGATATTATGGACCGATTGTGTGAGTAAAGATAAGGTCTTCCAGTGGATACAAAAAATGAGGAGGCTTATATTTACCATCAGGAAGAGGCAGCTGAAGTTACTGGGACACATAATGAGGAAGGAGTGCCGGGAGAATATTCACCGGTTGATTTGAGGGAGATAGAGACAAGGAAAACAACGTGTGACATACCTGGCGGTCTAAAGCAAGTGGATGGCAGAACGGGGTCTGAGGGAGGTAGTAGAAGGAAGGAACTTATTGAGAGCTGCAAGGGATAGAGGGAGGTGGAGAGCCATGATCGCCTACGTCCTGAAAGAACACGGCACATAAAAAGAAAGACTATTTAATATTTCTCTTGCCGATACCCTGCGCATTTATAAATACGTGTCTGAACAGATGGGTACTATTCATTTAGGTATTCCTTAGAATATTCCAAACGAATTTACCAAAAGAAATCAACGATACCGCACCCCAGGCGCCAATGTATTGATGATGCTGAGGGGCATGCTGGTGACATAGATATTCATAGTCGGGATAGGTATGATTTCGCACACGAAAAGTAACATGTCTGACTGATTTATTTTTTTCAGTTTACATTTTGTTTCACGGCGTAGCGTTAATGGCTTGTATTTTTTATGTTCTTTGGTCACTTGGTAGGCCTTGCGTTCGTTTTAGCAATACTGTGTTGTTGTTTGAGCAAACCCACGCATACACACACACACACACACACACACACACACACACACATATATATATATATATATATATATATATATATATATATATATAGTTCATTGGGGCAGCAGATCATTATTAAAACATATATTGTTAAATATGAGACACCGAATGTCTATTATGTTTGATCATGAACCGTTCTAAGCTTCACTATATGAAACGTAGAACAGCTCATGATCAAACATAATAGACATTCATTGTCTATTATATTTAAAATATATGTTTCAATATGTGTGTGTGTGTGTGTGTGTGTGTGAATGTCTGTGTGTGTGTGTGTGGAATGAGGAAGGAAACCCTACAAAAATAGTCATTAATTTTGAATCATTTTTCATAATATTGAATTAATATATATATATATATATATATATATATATATATATATATATATATATATATATATATATATTGAATTAAGAGGAAAGCTAACCCAACGTAGAGAACGTGCAGTTGAATATATATATATATATATATATATGAATAGAAATGACAATAGGAAAACTAGTAATTGCTGACGCGTTTCGACCAATGTGGACTTATAGAAATGCCAATAGGAAAACTAGTAAATACTAGTTTTTCTATTGTCATTTCTATTCATATATATTGTCTTCTCTCCTAGTTAAATCGGAGAAATTTTCATATATATATATATATGACCTATAAATAAGAGGCCCTACCCCTGAGATAGAGGACTATGGACGAACTTGTTCCAATTACTATTCATGGAATATTATTAGGAACTTTTGTTTAATAGTTCCTTTTGATAGATTATAATTATTTTATTTTTCATTAATTCACTGTAGTGTTATTACGTATTCATATCGCCATACACGTAAACATAATATGTAGATAGATAGATATGAAGGAAAATTTATAACAAAGTGAAAAACATTTTCGTATGATGCGTTTCTTTATATCGGCGCGACTATACATGCGCCCGAACGAGAGAGGCTAGGATATTATTTTTTATGTGTTTATATATTCTAACCGATATAATTTAGCTTTTTTCTTTTTCTTTTTCTTTGTCTTTCCATTAAATATCCTATTAATTATGTGATTAAAGAAGAATAGTCAAGAATAGTGAAATATTGTAAGAATCTGAACGCAAATTTACTGTGGATGACATAGCGATTAAAGCAATTTTATTAATTCTCGTCTCAGTGAGTTGTTTTCTTTTTTAATTAGAGTAGCATTTTTTTCATATCAGTATTGTTTTCAGTCTCGTTATAATGAACAACTAATGCGTTTAATTTGTTGTTTTAGAAAATATCCCTTTTGTGTTCATATAATCTTGAGGTTTCTCTTATACAGTCTTTGTGGCAAACGTTAAAGGCGAGAGAGACAATTACTTCTTCATGTTTTAACCTATTGTTTTGTATTAAGCCGTTATATTGTTTTAGATGTATCTGTGGAAAATATTGTGTTGAGTTTAGACAAATTCTTAAGGGCAGCAAATTCTCAGTGCTGTTAAGTAAAATTCGATGATTATTCCAGATTTTATTTTGTTTTTTATGGGAATAGAAATTTATTAGATCATTTGTATTAGTTGTTTTTTGGTTGACATTAAGTTTTCAGCTGGCTGTTAATAATGTAGCATGATATCTAAGAAAGGCTAAATATTGTTTTCTTCCATTTTGTATGTAAATTCTATTGTATATTCGACTTTATTTAGTTCATCTACAAGACCTTTAAAATCAGTATCATACCGATATATTAATACGACATCATCCATATAGGAAAAGTATGTTGATTGTTTTAGTAAAATATTTTGGAAAGGACTTAATTCGAGAAATTCTAAGAAAATACATGCCATCATTTAACTAAGTGCTGATTGACAACCCAATTTTTTGTATTTTAAAAAATAAACTATTGAAATGTGAAATGATAAGTGATGAGCGGCATATTTTTATCATTTTATCAAATAGCAGGAAGAAGTTTTACTCTTTGTTAGATTCTTCTTTTAACAAATTTCATCATTTTTCAAACAGGTGTAAGGGAAATCTAGCCTAGCTATGAATTAGTCTTATATGGTATTATGGCATTCTCTTCAATATTTTCATTCATATAATGCTCTAAGTGTAATGATTTCAATTATTTTTATTATCTTTTATACTATATTTTATACTATTGATCATCAAATACGAGGCCTAAGAGCAACTCAAGATAGTGTTTTCTGCACGTGCCTATTGTATCGCCTTAAAGGATGGGGGTAAGCAGTGCTTAGTATGAGGACATAAGGATAACAGTCGATCTTATCCCTGCAGACGCTAAAACTGAGAAGGTCGTCGAAACGACATCTCGGCGTCTTAACAAAGAGGCACAAAAGGAATAAGGATGGGCTGATATCGAGTACGTGGCATGACAGGTTCAAGCCGTGATCGTCCAAAACAGTGAAACCAAAGATGCAGCTCGACTGAATATTTGCCTTAAATATAGCGAGAGCCTACCAACGTTTCATCTGTGGGAAAGGCTGGAAAATAATTCTTTAGCCAAATAACCGTGCAATCAAACAGGAACTCCGTCATTGCCAAAAAAAAAAAAATGATGACTATATCTGTCTCTTTGATTACTGATTTTAATTATTCAATCTATATTTGCAAGAACCAATTTGTCCTAATAAATATGTAATGAAGTATGCGTTCTAATTTGTAATTTCTTTCCCTTTATTTGCATGTTCGAAGCTGATTCTCGGAGTTTATCACTCTTGTAACCTAAAAATGGTTACTGAATGAGAATAGCCAAAACGAAAAACTGGAAATGGAAAGATAATATTTATAACAGAAACAAGATTCGCCAGCGGCGTATAGTAAGTAATCAACTGCTAGTGGTGAGCTACAGGTGAATCAAGGTGAATACCAGTGAAGATATTCACTAAACTCCCCACGCAGTCAAATGTGGCACAGGGCCGAATTTAATGTGGAATGAACCGAGCCCGTAGGTTCAGGCAAAAAATTCTCCGTAGAACCTGTATACACGGGTCGAGTAGCTGTCAACAATCCACAGACGAGACTCTGCCATTCAACACACCCTCGTTTACGTACCTCTCTCTAGAGATGTTGACAAGCACACCGGAAAGTGAATCTCTCAGTGAAATATTCACTAACCACTCCACTCGGTCAGATGTGGTACAAGGCCGAATTTAATCTGAGGTATCAGAGCCCATAGACCCCATATACACAGGGTTGGGTAGCTGTCTACAATCCCCAGACGAGACTCTTCCCTAGAACATACCCTCGTCTAGGTAACTCTCTGCCCGGAGACAGAGATTTTGACAAGCACACCTGAAAGTGAATCCCACAATGAAGATATTCACTAACCGCCCAACTCGGTCGGATGTGGCACAAGGCCGAATTTATTGTGGGGTATCCGAGCTCGTAGGCTCGGCCAAAAATTTCCCCGTAGACACCGTAAAAAATGGGATCGGGTAGCTGGCTACCACACCAGGCTTTACTCTGCCCTTTGGCATAGTTTCGTCTGGGTTCCTCTCTGCCCGGAGGCAGAGATTTTGACAAGCACACTGTGGAAGACCACAGTGAAGATATTCACCTACCGCTCCACGCGGTTGGATGCGGCATAAGGCCAAATTTATTGTGGCGTATCCTAGCCCGTAGGCTCGGCTAAAAATTCCCAATAGACCCCGTAAAAACGGGGTCGGGTAGCTGTCTATCACCCCAGACGATACTCTGCTCTTCGGCATAGCCACATCTGGGTTCCTCTGCCGGAAGGTAGAGAGTTTGACAAGAACCCCGTGGAAAACCTTAGTGAAATCCAACGTACAGTATATTCAACTGTATTTATAAGGATTGGTATATACCCATTATAGTCCATAGGTACGATATAGCAATCACTAAATACTTATTGATATCAAGAATGTTTTAATCGACAGCATATTCTTGAATATCTTCGCACATACCAAGAAAGTTTTAATAACTTCCCAATTTGTGATTTTATCTAATGTTTTTGAACGACTCATTTTATTGGAACTGTTATGAACAGAAGCTTTCAATTCACACTCGACATTTTTTCTAACCCCAACTGCTATATTTTTCATTATTCGTTTTCCGTCTTTGTTTACTCACATTCTCTACCTGGCTTCACTTGTCTTCTGTTAAGGCTACCAAATCCGGTATTATCGTTGAGATATTACTGTTTTCTATTTATCAGTTTACACTAGAGGTTTGATAATAATCGCCAGCCGAGTAACACTGTATCTTCTTAAAATCTTCGTTTCGTGGTGAATGACTTCATTTTCGAATGAGTATGTAATATAATTTTGATTTTCCTGTTTTTGACACGATTCAGTTACTATTGTTACGATCCTAATCTCCACTGTCCCCACATTTTCTAAACTTCCGAGAAATTTTCTAAACTTCCGAGAAATTTTCTTGGATAGTTCAATTTCCCCCGCACATTCACTTTCTTTCTGAGTACCAAAGAAACAAATAATTCCACTAACTTACGCACGATTACTATATCAGTTCTCTTTTGCAGTATACAGTCATCCGACTTGACTTCCAAGACTTACTGTATTTCGCGACTTTACACTATTCAGTACAGTCTGCACTTTCTGTTAAAATTGTTATTCGTTCTTATTTTCCTTAGAACTGTCTCTTTGCTCACATGATTTGTCTCGGCTATTCTCAGTCGAACATGTAGTTGGATATCTACCGACATTTTATTTTTAAAGAAGCACGTGTAAATGAATTACGGAATCGGTTTGTGATGCCATCTTGAGTGAAGATTGTGTTCGTTCCGCTCAAACCACTGAAGAGGTAATGTCAGTCATACTGTTGAATATTTTAAATATTTTTATGTTTTTCCATTAGTGACTTTTACTAGAAAAAGTAGTAACTTTCAATCAATTAGCACTTTAATTATTATTATTATTATTTACTTTGATTTTTGATGTATACTTATTTCTTTTCGGGCCCCGAACAGAGACCTAAGGTCAGAAATGGTATTATGGCAATTTCCAATGAGCAATTTTAAAAAAAGAAAAAATATATCTTGCCTAAATAAAGCCCTCAGTAAGCAGTGGGCTGTACTCGTGAGAGAATTTTTTTTGTATTTCTTTAAGGCATGGGCTACCGGGTATTCCTTCACTGAGTCTACTGGGATTTTTTTCCAATCAATCCAACGGCGCCAAAGATCTTCAAAGATACATTGCAATCTTCAGGGACAGCCATGTCAATAAAGAGGCACATGGTGTCTTTGTGGTCTCTAATCCCGATGTCAGGGCGATTAGTTTTGATTGTTCTGTCTGTGTGTATTGTGTAGTCCCATAAATTTGTTACATGTTTTATCTCTGTAACCGGGTCTGGATGGTGTTCATAAAATCATTATTATTATTATTATTATTATTATTATTATTATTCAGTGAAAAACAGTGTATTTCATGGTTTTTCAAAATCCACCATATACTTTTGTAAGCAGTTGTTTATATTTTCAAGTTTCTTTGCTTTTCTTTTTATGTGCCATGTCATTTCAGGACGTAGGCGATCATGGCTCTCCACCTCCCTCTATCCCTTGCAGCTCTCAATAAGTTTCTTCCCTCTGCTTCCTCCCTCAGACCACGTTCTGTCATTTACTTTCTTAAGCCCGACAGGCATATCACGCATTGTTTTCCCTTGTCTCTTTTTATCTCTATTTCACCCGTGAGTATCAGATTCTCCAGATACTCCTTTCTCATTATGTATACCAGAGACTTCAGCCGCGTCTACCTGATGTTAAGTATAAGCCTCCTCCTTGTTTGCAATCTCTCTAATATCTCACCGTTGCTCACACGCTCGGTCCATGTCTCTTCTTCATCTTTGAGAAAATCGTCCAACATTCCTTGCCGTAATGAAGGATAGATACTACATAACAGTTCAGTATTCTTTTCTTTGTTATCAAAGAGATCCTCTGTCCTGCAGCTTTTGGAATGTGTCCTTAGCCATCCCAATACGTCTATGGTTGTCAGCGTCGGACTTACCTTTCTCTGTCAAGACGCTTCCCAGATATTTAAACTTCGGTGTCTGCTTGTTCCTGACCTGAAAATCGTATTTCCGGCTCATCCCCTTACTGATGACCATGCATTCAGTCTTCTTGTAGTTTATGCTTACTCTTTTCTTCTCGCTCTCCATCGCTACCTTTTGTAGGAGATTTTAAGGTCGGCTGACAATGAATTGTAACAAACTGGTCGTAATGGATGAAATTAGAGTGGTTTGAACCCAGTGGGTGTTAAATTCTAACAGTTATGGATTTTTAAATTTTTTTTATAAAAGACCAAAATGGCGCGAAGACATTTAGTAGGCTGCATGTATTAAAAGGGTAAGGATGTTTCGCTGCACCTAGATTCCTTACTGAAAAATTGTTGCCAACCAGTTGACATAATGTCATTCTCCATTAGCTTATACCTTCTGACTTCCATGCAGAAAGGATGGTAAAACTGCTTTTTGTCATTAAATAAAGTGAGTTTAAAAAAAATGGTGTCTGTCGTTGATGCAGTCTATTCTGTAGATTTGGTTGCATGAAGAACAAAACGGAACATTAACTCGCTACTTTGCCATGACATTTTTCCCTGTCTCAAATTGCTACACCCTTGTGCAAATTAATTGAAACGAAACGAATAATTCCGTTATTATTTATTTTTTCGTATTTTTCCAATGAAACATGACCCAATGTACATGTTAGTACTTCGTATGTCCATTACATAAAGTCGTTCGTTGCAGATTGCTCATCGATTCTTGATTGCATTTAAATCACGAGAGTTTTCATGCCAGTCGATAGTACTTTGTTTTACTCACTGATATGGCTTGCCTGTGTCCTTGTGCAGCAGTATTCGTACGCTTCCTTGGAGTAATATCCATCGCAGACAACAGCCGTAGGAAAACTAATCGAAAGTCGAGACAATAGTTTCGGCGTGATAATCATCTGATGCAATCGAGGATGACGCCATATTTTCCAAGGCCAAACAAATTTCATCATACACCCCGAAAGTAGATTCATATTACCACTGTAAAGGACCTAATCTTAGGAAAAATGAAAATCGATTACACCCTGTCAATCCAGTGGGTCTCTCTCTCTCTCTCTATATATATATATATATATATATATATATATATATATATATATGTGTGTGTGTGTGTGTGTGTGTGTGTTTGGATAAATTGTAAACATTAAGTCTGCTTATTTTTATCATAATCATTTCATATTCACGGGTAATTTCTTATATATTACAATTGAAGGAGTCAAGAAATGCACTGTTACAATGAGAATCACTTTTATTTCCCAAGTACTTTAAATCTCTTTCTGAGATCAGGGGTGCAACTGGTGAGGCAAAAATTATGTGTAGCTATCCATTACTCAAGTTTTCTTTTATATTTAAAGGTTATGGCTGACAGTTACGCTTTAGCGTTCATTAGAACTTCAAAAGTTGTCCATTGTGGGATTTTTTTTTCTTTAATGTTGGAATGTCTTGGCCGAGCGCACAGTAAAACGTGAAAACTGTTTTTTATAGTGATTTTAGAATATTATTATAGTATTCGTAGCTGATTCTATTCAGTGTTGGCTTCAATATTGTAATGAAGATTTCCTCGAGGGTCTGTAGTTTTAATTTGTTATTTTCTTCGTGTAGGATAGTTGTGTCATCAATTTTTCTGTAATTTGAATATATATATATATATATATATATATATATATATATATATATATATATATATATATATATATATATTGTGAAATCAGTATTATATCTATATATTTAATAATGCATTGTTATTTTAGACCTTTATCAAATATATCCGATATTAAATAAACCAACAATGATTTGCAATTCATCATATTAATCATCTATTAATTATAAGTCTATCAATCTTTATTGCTTCAATATTTTCTGACACATCTGGCCTTGTTCTTTTGCTATAGATTTATACATTTTTCAGAAACTCCTTAGAAGAATCGGGAATGTTATTGGTCCTGGCCTGGTATGCTCGTATCAGTCATTTTCCCACCACTGTAACTTAGCTTGCCTGTGGTCTTTCTATAAATACTTTCATGGTAAATGTCATGATGATCTTTCCTCTATGGTACCTAGATGCCATGAATTTAATCCCAATGGTAGATTACAGGGAAGTCCTCACCATTTTATAGTTGAAATATAGAGATGTAACCGTAAGTCCTATTATAATAGTTTCTTCTCGTACACTCCGCTCTTCAGGAAATTTCTTTCAGCTTCTTGATTCCCAGTAAACTTTTCTCTTCAATAAATTAAATGCATTGTTAATTGTTATCTTCTGTATTTATAATTATTATTCTTTTATTGTTCTCTCTCATTTTCTTGTTGTTTTTCTAATATGATTTCACACTTAGTAAACCCATGCATCGTACTGGCTTTATTGCCATTGTTAAGGTGATATGTTAAAAAAAACCTATATAGTTTCATGTAATATCATGATTATCGTTCCTATAAGTGTGGACTCCTCAAAGTATCTCCGGTGTACAATTTACGGAATACACCTAGAGCTATGTTGGTGCTGGAAAGACAAAAAAGACAGTAAAATTGTAGCATATTGTTGAATGAAAATATAGTTGAGATTAAAGAAGAATGCAGAATTTGGTGCACAAGATCGTGGTATGCAATTTCAAAGAATATCAACGTGTACTCATTTCTATTGAATGAAGCCTAAGGTGACATTTGTTAGAACGCTGAATGGAACTTTACGCATGCGTCGGCCAATTTCGTGACTGGATCTCAAAACACAAAAGCATTTTGCCCTTTGTAGATTCAAGCTTTATTTCTACTTCGTCTTCTAAAAAGTTTTTTTTTTTTTTTAAATGCAATCGCATCTTTGTGCAAGATGCCCAGTGGTTATCTATAGGGATTGAAAAGCAACAATTCTCCTTAAAGCACGCGCACCTTTCAGGTTTGACATTGAATAAGTTGAGTCCGGAGAGTTTAATTCTTTCTCGTAATTGTAACACACACAGCAAGACTGATTCCAGTATTTTGTGGAACGGTATCAAGTGTTCCAACTATTATGTTGATAACTCTTACCTTTGCATTTTTCTGTTTCCAGGCGACACTTCGCCCATAGTTCCAATCTCAATTGACGTCTATGATATTTCCTTGTTTACGAATATCAGATCCATTCGTAATACTGGAATGGAATCATCGGAAGTAATATAAAAATTCTTGACTTGTCCAAAGACAAAAGAAACACTTATTTCTGTTCCCTGACATTTAAATGTATTTCGTCTAGAAAAAGTCTAAATAGACTAGAGCTCTCATTTCCTCCGTGTCGTCCTTTTCCGTATTGGTGTCCTCATTGGACATACAAGATCAAGAATCATCAAGGGGAGGTGAAATCGTGCACTCTGGAATCAATGCGAAATACCTCGATAGTTATAAGGAAATAGTCGAAACATATTCAATAAGGAAAAGGAGAAAATTTGCAGAAGAAAGAGCAAATCTTGAGAAGTAACAAAACAGCAGAAACATTATGAAATTAATTAATTTTGTTGGCAGAATTCATTGAAAAAAATCTGTACCTTTCTTTATTTTCAAACAATGCACAAAAGACATTGGTTGGAAGTTAAATAAGTAATGCTGCCCAAGAAAAGATTTTAACAGGTCATATTTTAATCTAATATTTCCTCAGGACTAGGTAACCCCATCTCTGTAGATGTGACTTTTTTGTATTATCTATGAATTGCCATAACTTCTTGGGAGAGTTAATTGCTTCTTTTCCTGTTTTCTACTTCTAAATAATACACACATAAAATATAAGGACCATAGTTAGTAAAAGTACAAAGTATAAATACTAGAAAGTGGGGCACAAATTTAAGTAGAACTATGCAAAAAATGTATATTCGACAAGACAAAGAAACTGTATCCTGTTTTATGTATATGAACAAAATTCAAAGAAGACATTTTCCTTTCCAACTGGCTCTGGGGCAAAGCAAGTAGCACAGATAATATCAACTTTTAAAAATATAACAGAAAATCTCTCCAACAAGTGATGCTAAAATACAATTAATGAGATTGATATAGATAAATATTCTGATAACTCACAATTTTCTGATAATCGAAGCAATAACCACTAGAGGTCATGCTAAATTTTAAATAAATTTACACTTTTTTTTTGTGGAGGCATTTTTTTTTATCCTGACGCCACTGTTACTGTATAAAACATTTTAAAATTTTAAAACAATGAACAAATAACACATTTGTTATATGCAAAATCATAAATGATTATTATTGTTTGTAAAGAAACTTTATACTTTTGTAAAGGATATAATTTTTCTCACGTTTTTCTTTTATAAAATTATAAATAATCAGTTAAATATTGTTTAACCTTTTTAGTGTTGATTCTCGTGAAAAAGTGTAAATTCAGTTTCATATGTCATGGTCTACTTTTTCAAAAAATAAAAAAATGCCCGATGGCCTCTATGAAGAAACGCACGTTTTCTGCTTCGTTGTAAATTAAAATTTGTCTGTGAATTAATTCAATCTATCGTGATATTATTATAGTTTAGTGTGTAATTGTTGAAGTGATTTTTGTCATTCGTTTTTGAGTCACTGGTGTTGTATCGTACAACAAACTGCACTAAATGTCGTAATATTTTGTCAGATAATGCGGGGTCTGTTCTCTTCAGGCCCATCTATCAAGTTCCTTACCCTTTAAAAAATGTAGAAGGTACTGCCTTGTCTCTTGAGGGTATAGAACTATTTCATGTCGATGACAGTCTTCTACTTGGAGTGCTCGATGATGGTGACAGATATCACAGATAAGGTTTTCGAGGGAAACTTTCCGAGCATCACGTGTTTCTTCATAGATGAAACCAAAAGATATACTTCACACTACCTCTGTCAGCTATACTAACGAATAGCTGGATATTAACCCGGAGCATCTGACGATATCACTTAGCGTCACACTTAAATTATTTTTTCCGATTGGTCGTGGCCAGAGATGTTGATCAATTCAAAAAACTAATGAAGATTATATTCACTCGAATATTATCTACTCCCTAAAACGCTGCCAAAAGCCAGCGAGTCAGATGCGGGCACTTGTTTTGAAATGTTCATTCTTTAAATACCCAAGTACACATAATTATTTTCATGTCTCTCGATTAGCCTAACATTATGATACCTAATCAAATAAACGACTCCTTATTTAACAACTCTTAATTTCCTGACTGAATTTCTAAGATGTGTAATTATCATTATTTACATGTTGACTATTTTCCTCATCTTTAGTGTGTTTGTAGTTATCACAAGGTTTCAACCGTTTGCCCTCCGGTCTTCATCAGGTGTATGTCGATCCGGGTAAAATACATACATATAAATCAACTTGAGCCCTTTATTTAATCTTTGGTAAACGATTGTTCTCTTTCCGTTCCTCATTTCTTGGGATATCTCGTCTAATTCTTATTTTATCAATACTCAGTAATACGCAACGAATAATACCTGAGCTTTACTAATATAAGAATAAATTAGATTAAATAAAAGATTCAGTTTGAAAATCTATGTAGATTAACTGGACCGAAATAAACCTGATAAAGGTTGGAAGGGTCAACGGTTGATAACTTGTGATAACAACATATATCTTAATTTCCTAATGTAAGATGCTACTCGGTAAAATTTGACGGTATATATATATATATATATATATATATATATATATATATATATATATATAATTATTCGAAAATTATAACATATATATATATACATATAATTATTTATTCGAAAATTTTTAACATATATATATATATATATATATATATATATATATATATATATATATATATATATATATTCAAAATTATAACATAAATAAGTTATAAAATCACTTCGAAAATAGCCATTTCCTTTCAACACTTCTGGTGTCTTATCAAGTGATGATGTTGATTTAACACCATCATTGACAAGACAACAGAAGTGTTAATACAAAATAGCTATTTAGTGATTTTATAACATTTTTTATAAATTTCGAATAAATTATTATATTTGATCTACTCTGTATTGAGCACTCTTTTAAGAATAATATTTGTTGGCTATTGGAATTTATTCCGTATATTCCAATTCTTATACTTGTACATACACATATATATATATATATATATATATATATATATATATATATATATATATATATATATATATATATATAACATTTATTGAGTTTCCAAAGCCACAAGTGATTCTTGTGAAATATGTTTAATTTTAGCTTCTTAACGTATTAATTCTGAACTCATGATACGTCTATAAACATTTGACCAGCATAATCTCAAATTGAATCAGATAAACTAAAGCAACCTTTCACTTACATTGAAAACTGTCATCATCGGGATCCGCTCACATCCAAGCATCGTGATCGTCACCCCCACCCTCTCTCTCTCTCTCTCTCTCTCTTTCTCATCTTTCTCGCCTAGTAAGCGGTGGCGTAGATGGCTGTCTATCAAAGAGGGTCTGACGAGGCCATTCGCGTTAATTTCATTTTGGTGGACAACTCTGCGCAACAGGGAACCCCAAAACACTTGGCCAGAGACGTTTAACTTGCGGATCAAAGGGGACTGAAATAGACGAGATCTGCCAAACCTGGTTGAATCGGGCTGTTGGATGATTTCTCAGAAGCATCTCTTTATAAAAACGTCCTTACATGATTATATCCCTACACTTGATTACACTGTTTAAACGAGAATATTGTTGAAAACAGCAAGAACACTTCGAAGATATCAGTAGATGCTAAGAACATTAATGTTTCTGAGTTTAATGTATACAATAAGATAAAGGTAGGAAAACTCAGCTGAACGCAATCATATCATAGTTATTATTTGATATTGTTTTACTGTTATTTTTATCAATGTTATCCAACATGCTAATGTGTTACATTCTAATTTATATTTACCACCATAACAAATTAAAATTATCGAGTCGGTTTTTAAATTTCGTAAAAGGTTTTTAGAGAATAGCAAAAAAATAAATAACTACGATTACATCTACGACAAATAATACATATAGATAGATAATGAACAGAAAGGGAAAGTCGAAAGCGGCGAATAACTGAGCTTTTGTAAATAGTTGGCAGAATAAGGGATTAAAAGGGGGAGAAAAATGACAAATATTATTATGACGAGTAGTAGATTGTGGAGAGATTAGATCACTCTCTGCTTAGAAAGGACATGGAATATAGAAGAAGAAGAAGAAGAAGAAGAAGAAGAAGAAGAAGAAGAAGAAGGATGAGGAGGAGGAGGAGGAAGAGGACGAGTAGGAAGAGAAGAAGATGGAGCAGGAGGAAGAGTAAAGAACGAGGAGGAGTAAAGGAGAAGAAGAAACGGGAGGTGAAGGAAAGAAGAAGGATGAGGATTCCTTGAGAATTTAAATGGGATATTGTTATAGTACGACTGTACTCTGTATGTTGGTGTTTCTGAAAACTGGTTCGATGACATTTGTGTAGACGTCTCTTCCCTGTTTGTTTCTTGAAATGGGCTGACATATAAAACTTCACAGTCAAGTGTCGCTTAGGAAAGTCACTGAGAACGTGTCCCATTTACTCCAACCAACTCTTTTAAATATCAGGACAGGGATTGGTTCAAATTCTTTTCTCAGAGTTTGTTGCTGCCCTGTCGTTCGTAGATGAGAAGTGAATTATTGGCTTATCTAATGTGCTCCATGTACATCAGACTAGTTACGATGTTGACCTATCTAAAACCAAGAATTAGCTGGTCTCAACTGGGAATAAAATATTGAGAACTCAGCCTTATTCGAAGAAAGTCATTTTTTTCCACCATGTCCTTAAGCACAAAATACCATCTAACACATACTATTTCAAATTCGAAAATGTTTATGGCATGCGTACTCTGACACAAAGAACAAAATAAAGGTAACATATTTTGCATTGGAATTGCAATTCTCATCTATGAACGACAGAGGAAGAATTAACGTTGGGAAAAGACCTTTGCCAAGTAAATAATACAAAGTATATATCGGCGTTAAATAACACACATTTTTTTATAAGCTCTAACTAAACAAATGTTTCCAAATAATAAATTTCTGTTTCACAAAAGAGGAAATTAAAAATTAGATCATAATCTTACTAATTATAAAACGCAGATTGTGTGTGTGTGTCTCTACGTTTATATATTGGATCGGATTTCCTACATTTTTCAACTGATTTCAACACAACTTCACAGGACTGCGTAAAATTACCTTGCAGTGGTTCTGACAGCGCCAAAAATTGGCAAAACACAATTGTTTTTGCACGAAATCAATTTGAAAACCCGATAAACCCGATTCTCTCGCCAGAATGAAAGGGGGACAACTCATATCGAGTTATTATAAAACCCAGGTTGTGTGTGTGTGTGTGTGTGTGTGTGTGTGTGTGTGTGTGTGTGTGTGTTCATTTATATATGGGATCGAATTTCCTACATTTTTCAACCGATTTCAACAAAACTTCACTTTTTTTTTGGCAGGTAGTGTTTCTTATTGTCATGCACACTTTTTTCTTTATTTTTACATTCAGAATGCTTGAAAAATTCCATTTAAAAGACAATTGTTTATAATAAAATTCTGTTCAATCAATAGACTCACAACGATTGAAAACAATGTTTTTTTTTTAATTTGGGTTTGACCAATTCGTAAAAAAAAAAAAAAAAACTAATTAAGACATGCGTGTCCGTCAACCTTAAACAATAATCTCTGTCAATTTTATTTTTCAGTCTTTATGATGGTCGATACTTGATTTATCTCTTACTGTTACATACCCGGGCAACGCCAGGCTCTACTGCTAGTAATCAATACAATTTAAAAACGAAAGTAAATTCCTCCATAGAACAATTGATATACGAACAAATTATACGAATTTTTGTAACATATGCTGACGAGATCTTCGTACGCAAATTTATAAACACACAAAAGCGGAAATATCACGTTCCTACTTATGAGTTCTAACCTCTCCTGATACTTATGAATTTTTTATCTATCTTTCTAATCCATAATGATTGTCTACCGGTCATAAAACGACAACCTAGATTTATGACGAAAATGAAGAAGCAAATATGAAATGGCACATCTTACCCTTCGTTAATTTACGGCTCATTATTATCTCAAAATACAAAAAAAAAACACTTTCGTAATAGGTTATTAATGACCTGGTTTTGTCACTTGGCTTATCTTTTTTCCTCTGTGTTTTACATTCATGTTCGACTTCTGCAAGGATGACTACTTATCATCTGACAATTTTCAAAAAGAATTGCGTACTAACTGGCCAGTAATTATCGCTGAATTGATCCAAAACAAGTGACGTACAACAATCTCGTTGAGTGAAAGTCTGATCAAAAGACATCAGCAAGCTTCCAAAAAGTCGTGCTACAGATTTGCTTGCGGAAGGTAGACGGACGTCTCTCGTTAGTATTCTCTGTATTCATAGGGAGCATGTTACATTCAGATATCAACTAACACTTTGATTTGCATAATAACAGAAAGAAATTTGATGACTTCTTCCCCCAAGTAAAACAGACTGGATCAGCCGAAATCTTGACAACAAAATATATTCAAGGGAACATGGAAGGAAAAAATTTAAAATGATCATCATCATTAGCGCCCAATGTGATGATATAAATATGGGATTTAAATCCCCTAATTTTGAATAAATATTATATTTCTGCAATCTATAACAAGGAGGAAGTGATCACCTGTACTAAGTTTGTAGCCTACGATAGTGAGCATTGTTAATAAAAGTGTCAAAATGTCAAATTTTAAGCAAGGTTTACATTTTGAGCTGTTTTCTTGGAAAAAGTGCATGTTATATGCTGAAAATATATTCATATCCATAATCCTCACGATCAATGCAACTTTCTACTACTACGAGGTGACAGCAGCTTTTAGAAAAAAGCAACAGATATTCAGCGACAGAATATCTGGGATAATATAGACCAATAAAAGTTAAGATAATATGGTAAGGATTAAGTGATTAGTTGATTCTTTAACAGGATATCAACCTCTACGAGTTATTTAATACCAAAAACTAAATATATTTATAAAATGTACTTTTATTTTCGGCGATAATAAGGATTTAGTGAAAGAAGTCTTACTAATTAACCAATAGAAGTTGGAGAATAGGTGGCTTCATACCTTTCCCACGGATATATATATATATATATATATATATATATATATATATATATATATATATATATATATATATCCTTTTTTTGGATGTTCTTGTCCATAAGATTATTGACAAGTTTGAGACTTCCGTATTTAGGAAGGCCACTTTTTCGGGACTTTATGCGAGTTGGGACTCTTTTTGTCTCAGATAACGTAAGATTAATTTGATTAAGGCCTTAATTCACAGGGCACTTAAGTTATGTAATGAGGGTCTTCACTGCGAGGAAATTGACTTTGTTAGAATGACTCTATCAAAAAACGGATATCCGTTGGATGTTTTAGACTCCGTTATTCAAGATGTCATTAGAAAGTTCCATAGGGTGAAGCCGCAGTTAGCTGATAAATGCCTAGTTTATTTGCGTTTCCCCTATATTGGTACAGAGGGTGAGAGTTTATCGAAATATATTTCACGTTTAATCAATAATTGTTTTTTTTCGGCGAATGTTAGGGTAATATTTTTTACCCGTCCTGCTTTCTCTTCCATTCGTAAGGACGTTCTCCCTCCCCATCATGTTAATTCAGTGATTTACCAACACAAGTGTAGTTGTGGACACGACTACATAGGGAGGACGTCCCAGCGTTTGGATTCGAGAATAAAACAGCATTTACCCGCCAGGATTTTGAATCCGTCCTCCAGGAATAGCCAACTAACTAACAGTTCTGGTTCTGCTATTGCTGAACATTTAATAAATAGAAGTGAATGCGTGGAAAATTTTAGTGGTGACCGATTTATGATTTTATCTAGGTCCCACTCCACATTTCACCTCCTGGAGTCCTTGTATATCAGATCCCGTGAGCCTTCCCTTTGTAAACAGAGGGAATGCTTGCTGGGTCTGAATATTATTGGACTCTAGTTTCTTGAAATTCATATTTTTTTTTACCCATTCGATTACATTCGTTAATTAAAAATCAATTTACACGGTTTTTTAAATTCACAGAATAAATAAACTTCATAAGTCCTTGGACGAAACCGTTTTTTTTTTTTAAATGCCTTATAAATATTGTCTTTTCCTATCTATTATGTGTGTGTGTGTGTGTGTGTGTGTGTGTGTGTGTGTGTGTGTGAGAGAGAGAGAGAGAGAGAGAGAGAGAATATAAGCTTATATATTGGCAATTCCGGGTCATTATCCATTACAACACCGGTAAATCAAAGGTAATAAACCTGATACTACAAAGTGGTCACCCATCAAGTTAATCACCACGCTCAACTTACCTTTGGTTATCCTCCAAGAAATGGTCTTTTAACGTGATCAAATCGTAATCAACATTTAAATTGTTTTCCTTTATTTCGCAGTGCAGAGAGATTACATGAGTGTTTTCATCTAGTTGAATACCTATTTTAAAATGAAGAGTTTCTTTAAGTTTAATTTCTCTATTCAATTATTTTGATCTTGGAACGCTTATAAGAAAAAGTATTTTTACCAAATTAAAAAAACATTCTCTGAAATTTTTAAATTAGAATCTTACAAGATCTGATCGCTAAACATAAAATAGTATTTTGTTGAAAGAAATTAAAACAAATCTAGGATAATCTAAATAGTCGACAATAATCTGCAGAGAGGACTAGAGAAAAAAACATTTTTAATAATTATATTTACCGACGTTTATGATCACAGATAATATTTTCGAGGGAAATTATCTGGACTCCAGTGATTTCTTCATAGTTGAAGAGATACCTAACACACTATCTCTGCGGGATAGACTATAGAAAAACTGGACATTACCCCAGTGCTCAATATGATGTCGCTTAATGCAACGCGCTTCCAATCGTTTTTCCCCGTGTGCGACAGCTCGAAATGTTGATCAATTAAAAGAAAAAGTTCGAGGAAATTATATCCCTCTTATTTATTTTTTCGTTGAAATACAGCCAGTGAAGTTGGTGCAGTAACTTTACAAATACAGTTTCCTCCTGCGTTACTAATTACTATAATAATGCTCAATGCATCAGCTTACCGAGGGAAACATATATTTGTCTATCACGGATAGATAATAATATATTGTTTAGCTAAGATTGCCATCGTTATTTTTTAGGATATGTTATATTATGACTGATTTGATTTATATCACTTTGGGAAAATTCATATCCTATTGTATTATTAGTTGGACATCTCAGTGCAGGCTACTGCTGTACTTAAGCTCAAACCCTGATCATCTATTGTTAAATCTTATTTTTACTCAAGAAAGCCGCTCTACCTTTATATGAAAACCTGTACTATACGTGTAAAACGTGTCTTTTATATGTAATTCCAAGAAATTACAGGCAATTTACTACATTTATGTGGAAATCGTCTCTTAGACGAGTATTAACGGTAATAACGATTCTGGGCCAATATGGAAGCTATTGATTATTCAACGCTGGCAGAAGCATCAAAGCGTAAAATGATTCTAATAAAAATAAGATTTTCTTTTTTATATCAACCTTATTCAATACGTTAGATAGAACGAAATATGTCTCCTTTACAGCGATTGAAAAAGAAATTCCAACACTGGATTTTTTTTTATATATAACCGTGGCATTTTAAAAGCGCCAAAAGGTTTTATTTTTAATATTTTAATAGTTTATGGCTCTCCACAGATTTGATTTTCTTTATTATATATGAATTGCGATGACTGCCTGCGAAAAATAATGGACTGGTTTTTTTTTTGCTTTCTTGATACTATAAAAGTTTGAGATTTCCTTCCCTTTGACTGGGTGCCACTCAAGAATAGATATTCCAATCTGCCATTTGATCCGTAGCTGTAGGGGAGAAGAAATGAATACATTTCTTTACCAAATGAATTTAAAGGACACTTGTAGATTTTTGACTGATTCCACTTTCCATATTAACCCATTACCTGCCATGAGCCCCATTTGGGGATCTGTTAAAATTAACTCACTAAATGTTATTCCTTGTATTTATATTGAATTGCTTACATACATTGCATTTGCAGAGATATATTTTACAAAACTTAGCCTTTAAAGTTTTTTAATATTAGCCGTAGGAAGACACTCTGTCGTAATTTTATATTTCACGAGTAGAAAAATAGTGACTATTTTGAAAACTATTTTTTTATTATTTCTGATCAATATTATTTTGTGATATTTTATACAAATATATGCTTGATGTTCTAGTTTCTATAAAAACGACAATGGTAACTACTGAAATTAAACATAAGCAATAAATAAACTCCTAAGACACCTGCCTGGGCCTAAAATGCGCATGAAACAAAATTTCTCAGTTAATGGAAAGTCAGATTATCTACATATCCTAATGAAATATTTAGATTTGCTTTTATAAATACACTGTCCATAAATTATCTGTAAAACTTGCACAGTTTATAGTCTCCATTAGGGTAAGCTTGATTTTTTTAGAATTATTTGTTGTTCTGCTTGAAATCAATAGTAAATTTCCAGCATGATGGTGTATCACATCATGGTGGCTGGTATTTCGTGAGTTTCTTAATGGAAGCGGACTACTTCACAAACTACACAGATCACGAGATTTGACCCCTATAGACTTCTTTTTAAAGTGAGAGTGTCATACAGAATGTTCAGGTGATCTCCAGAAAAGAATACACCGAACCATATTCACCATTGTGTTTCTTGCAACCAATGGAACCTATGTGGAAATATTATGACGTGTTTAAATAAATCTTTTTTGTTTACTTATGCTTTCTCATCTAAGAGACAGTTTTTTTTTTTAATTTCTAAAATTCTACAGATAATTTATGGACACTGTATATGCTGTCTTTTATTTAGGTGTAAGTTGTGAGTTGGTCTTTGATCACGTCATGTAGAATAATCTCCTCGATCATGCACTAGAAAAGATAGCGTCTCTTGCTCAACAATATTTTAAATCTTTGTGACAACTCTAACAAGCTACATTATTTAATATTTGATTGTTTCTAATGATTTACGTGGACAAAATTACATTGTATTTGTGAAAAATTCATTTTTTAATATAATTATTTTCCGTTCATTTTCTTATTTTTTTTTGTTGAAAAAACACATGGTTGACGAATAGAACAGTGCTTGAAAATTGGCCTGACAAATTAGACAAGTAACTGTAATTATGTTTGTTCATTCTAATTTATACCAAATTTCATTCACAATTATTCACTGTCGGAATTGATTGCCAGATAGCAAATTTCTATATTTTATTTCGTGTATTTGGCTCTGTTGTCTGGTGGCAAGCCAACAATTCATATTAAAATTCATAGGGTGTTTTTCTGACAATGATATCTTGTCGTTTTTATTATGCCTATAAGGTAATTATTTGGTATTACAATCACACAGTTTGTATGACAGTTGTTAAGTCATAGTTTATTTTACATCAGTTATGTCATACCTTATATTAAAATTATTAAATGTTATATTGCAAATGATAGCTCATAGTTTACGTTAAAACGATTAAATATTATATTGCAACTGTTCGGTCAAATTTCATTTTACTATTGTTAGGTTGTATTTTATATAATAAGTATTACATAATATATTACAACCAATTAAGTAATATTTTATATTACGACTATTAAGTCATATATTAAATATGTTACCACTGTTAGGTCATATTTTATATTACAAGTGTTAGATAATTTTATATTAGAACTGTTAGGTTATATTTTATATTACGACAATGCAGTCATATATTAAACCAGTTATTATAGTAAAACTTTTAAGTCATATTTAATATTGCAGCTGCTGAGGTAGTTATGAGTAATTAAAACGACAAAAATATATAAATCCAGTTTTATGTGTTGTAGTTTTATTAGAAATTATAAAATAGCTACATTTTTCTGTCTTTTTAAAACTTTCAACACGCTTCAAGACAGATTTTGATTGATGGTTTCTTGTGTTAAGTTTTAGAATTAATTTCTCCAATTATGATAAAAGAACCGCAGTAACGTTCTTGAAATGCGAACGACACTTGCGCTTCTATTTTTCTTTCTTCTTTTGGGCCGAGGTGAATGTTTTGCTTCATACTGAATCTGTTGTTTTTAAGGATTTTTTCAGGTCTTATTAAGCATACCACCTTTGATCAACGGTTATAACCAAGTCAAAGGTCGCTGCATTATTTAAATGAGAAAATGGAACGCGAACCCGACATTGTTTTATGTCCAAGGCGCCATTTTAGACGAAATATTTCTCATTCATAAACCCTCTGTTAAAATCAACCATACTGTTTCATTGTTCATACTCAATTATTCTGTTATCAGGCGCAGGGTTAATCGTTGATCTGTGTGCATCAAAATTTGAACGCATCCATTCTTTGTGTATTGGGCTGGCCACGTTTTGCATGATCGTGCCCGTATTCACACCACGACATAAAATGTGTGTGCCTTGCAAAACCGCTCAATGTTAAGTCATAAGCAATTTAATTCAGGGCTACGTTTCACTAATAATTCCAACAAGCCTCGCAAATAAATATAATGTTAATAAGCTCCTACAGATTTCTTTCAATTATTTTCGCATGACAATATTGCATGGACATGTACACTTTCCTCTACTGCTCGATAATAAACGCTTCGTCGTGTATGTGTCTAAAGAAAGCGGTGGGATGAACATGTGCAGATGTGTTCAGGATTTAATTATTGCATTTATTCCCTACACACAAGCAGTCTATCTCGATATATATATATATATATATATATATATATATATATATATATATATATATATATATATATATATATATATTTCAGCGGAAAGACACCTAATATATATAATGTGTATTATACGTACATTATAAATGTTCCAACGATTGTTATAGTCGAAAATGATAATGGAGAGAGATCCAAATCTTTATAAAATGCTTCCATGGAAAGCGTCTGAAATAGCCTTATACAAATAAGTTACAAAATTCTCTCCAAAGGAGCCAAGCTGAAAACCAGGCGTTTCATAACCATCTGATTCGCATAGATGGAGCTGGAATCCTTTTGAAGGATGTTTATCAAGAGGAAACAAACTCTGGGTATAAAGATTCTCTGACTTACTGTCTTATGGCTATGGAAATAAATCCAGATAGTAAACCAACAGTGGAGCACCAAAAACGAATATTGTCAACACTGGCAACTTTTCGACAATTCCTGCAACCAATTTGTCCCCACGTACATGTTGTGATCGTTAAATTTTCGTCTAAATTACGCAAAAAATTCAAGTAACACTGATATCTAAATTTAACAGATATATTTACCAAAATTAGATTAAAAATATCTTGAAATACTAAAGAGTAAATTCATTCAATAAAATCGTCATTGACTTTAACCACGACTTCTGAACCTCCTGCAACCGTTATGGACGATGTCCTTTCTTAAGTTGGTGAATGATGCCATAAACCTTGCCTTCAGTTCATCTTTGGTGCTACAAAAAGTTGTGTTGGTCTCTCGTTCAACTGCGCTTCACACATAAGAATCAAGAGCGTTGCAGTCCGGGAAATTAGGTGTCCAAATGTTCCCATGATTGTGTTGCATGGTGCAGAGTCCTGTTGCCAGACATAGGGTGTTTCAAAAGCGACCCTCTTCACTCATGCCAGCACTACCTTCTCAAGGCACTTCATGTAGGCATTTGTCTTGAGTTTGAGCACCCCCAGACAAATTCGGCAGTTCTTTTCTTATCAGATCGATTAGAGTGAGTTTTCCGATCGGCTGTGCTTTCGAAATCACCATTAGGCTCATCCAACTTTTTTTTTTCGAATCCTCTGTTCTGTCCTTAGATTAACCCCAAAACACTGAAATGTTTGTATTGGAGCTTCCAGCGCGAATGCCAAAACAGAATGCCGTTATCAAATTTCAGGTGGAGGGAATTGAGTCATGCTGCTCTTTTTTTTTACCGGACAGGGTCTAACGTACCCTAATATACTGTGTGGTCAACAAAATAAAAAAACAAACCAAATGCATGTGTGAAAATAAAAATATAAGTTGTCGAAAATAATTCCATCGCACCCTGTATAACCCACTGATTTACTTTGGATCTTGTATTTATGGTTAAGAGTGGGGTGCATGTAGTCTAGGCAGCATACGCCCTTCATATACCATCGCCCTGGACTGCGACCAGGACATGTCACTCTAGTGTCACCACCAATGAACTGAATTTCGGTCAAACTGAGCACTACCTTTATCTTGTGATATAAGCCTCTGTCTAGTTATATCACTGGAAAAAAAATCTGACCACAGTATCGAACAAAGTAGTTCCAATCTGATTAAAAAATAATTTCAATAACAAGGAAACACATTGAATTTTTTACCGCTCTCTCAATTATCAATAGTTAAAATTAGGCCATGTCCATGCACCATAACACCAATTATCGAAAAGTAATTAATAAAACATTGCAAAATCAGAAATAAAGAATTAAAAACGGAACTCACCTGAGAATTCAGTAACATAAAATGCATAACTTAGAAGCTTCCATACAAAATATAGTAATTCTGAGCAAGGTCAAATAAGGATCTTTATTACTCTTTCTTATCTTAGATCAACCTTCACAAAAAACACTGGCTTTTATCGCTTATTCCAGCCTTAGTAAGCTTACTGTAATATATATATATATATATATATATATATATATATATGTGTGTGTGTGTGTGTGTGTGTGTGTGTGTGTGTGTGTGTGTGTGTGTGTGTGTAGAAAATAGGAAAGGAGACGTTAGGTAAACAATCCGTTGTTCTTTAGTATTTTTGTTTTTATTTTAAAAAAAAAACAGTGCTCCATACAGAAGTAGAGCTTAAATTATAATTATTTTTTAAAAAAATATGTTTACTTCGCTACATAAGAGTTCTCATGTTTAAAAAAACAAGAGCCAAAAATATTAATATAATTATTGAAATTAAATTGAATTAAAGTATCAAGCCTTGTTTCATCCTCAAACGAAAATTTAAGAATAACCAATCTTGAAATTTACGCATCTTTATAAGCATGTTCATTCGTAAAATTAATTTCTATGGAAACGGCTGGAGTGACCATTTTGATAAGGGGCGTAAGAGTTAACAAATTGTATCCACATATCAGTCGCCTTCGGAAAGAGGTCAAGACAAGGCAGGGCCAGGGAGACCATTTCAAAGCGAATGATGGCATTCATATACACACATCGTCTGGTCAGTTACAACAGTTTTGTGCGGTGTTTATTTTCCAGTGGACAGTCTTCAGGGTTTCTAGAATCACAGAAATTTTTCATTGTTTTTGTCTAATTATAGTATAGGATTATAGTATTAATAAAAATAATACAAATGCTGCACAAGATATGTGGTATACCAATGCACTATCACATCCATTGAGAGTCCTAACACTGAAAGGATATACATTGGTTCCACGAAAAATGAATTTAAAATTACATGGAGAGAACACCAAAGCTCCTTCATTAATATTAAAAATAGAAATCAGACATCTTTATCCAAATATTTTGGCATTTAAAAGAAATTATTAAAAAAACCCAAAAGTAAAAGGGAAAATAATAAACAGAACAAGAACTTGTAAAACCTAGAATGACCCATGCTTTTTATGCCTACATGAAAAACTATATATTATTAATTTTCTAAACAATTAAAATTCATTAAACCATAGACATGAGCTAACGGTTTTTTTCCGACATCAACAAATTTTCACATTAAATAATTAGCATGTAAAAAAAAATTAAATTTCATAGTCTAATAAAAGGTTTAAAAGCTTAACCCAATCATAAGATAGAAAAAAAAACCTTTATGAAAGACGCGTTTATGCACGAAACAGCCGTTTAGAAAGATAAAATTCTTTAGACACTTACGACGTACGATTTCAAGATTGGTTATTCCTAAATTTTCGCTTAAGTATGAAACAAGGCTTGATACTTTAATTCAATTTAATTTTAATAATTATATTGAGGTTTGTGGCTGTTGTTGTTGAAACATGAGAACTATTACGTAGCGAAGGAATCATATTTTTTTAAAAAATTTCATAATATATATATATATATATACACACACAGATATATATATATATGTGTGTGTGTGTGTGTGTATGTATATGATTAGAAATCATACATATAGGCACATATACTTGCATGTGCATATATATTTTCCATAGGTCTCAATGTTATATAACAAATGCATTAAGCATATATCAGTGAATATAACTATAATATGAGCTATTAAATTTATATTAGCGAAGATTGCGTGTTTGCATGAAACTCCGAGTCGTGCTATCAACGCAGGATATTATATATATATATATATATATATATATATATATATATATATATATATATATATATATATGTGTGTGTGTGTGTGTGTGTGTGTGTGTGTGTGTAAGTGTAAGTGTTGACTCCAATAATTCGTAACGAGACACATTTTTCAATTCAATGTTCTGTACCTTACGCAATTATTTTCCGATTGATTGTGATTTAAGGTATAAAATGAAATCACTTACTTTTTTTTCGCCGCGAAGCATTACAGACAGAACTGTAGAAATCATGGATGATTTTGTATTATACTAAGTAACCTACTATCGTACTAAGATGACAGTGACTTCCTAAGATAACAACTCCAGGATTCTGATATGCTGCAAAAAAAAAATTCAATATACCGAATGCTAATTTGAGCAAGTAATTCTCAAGAATTGAATAAGATTGCAAGTCGGCATTGCAAGATCACCATCACAGAGAAATCTAGGAGACAAAAAGTGCTCACCAATATCAGTTGAGAATGACATTATCCCTGGAACAGTCGCCGTTTTTCTGTCTGCGCTTGATTTGGTTATGTTAATTTGATCAAAGATATATATGACAAAATACAAATATAATATAAAATTTAAATAGAGTTAAAATCGAAGCAGAGAAATAGATCCTAATGTGCATTTGTACGAAGAGAAGCATATGTGAAGACATATCTGTGCATAGGAATTTACACAGATGTGAATGCTAAAATATACACCCTCTCTTATTCTAAACCTATGTTAAAACGCTCAAACATTCTAACATATTTGAATAGAAAGTGTCACAGTGTGCACAAAAAGAATCGATGTTTAATTATCGACAAGCCGTCTTAGATGAATAGATGGCATTTCGAAGGCAAATGATTTTGAAATCCGATTTTTCGTCACTATACAGGGACACTCGGAGTTGGTTTGGTTTGGTTTGGTTTGGTTTGGTTTGGTTTGGTTTCTTTTGTTTTACGGCTTATCAAAATGAATGAGTTATTTAATGCTGAAAAGATTTTTAATGATGGAAATATTTTTCTTCAGAAAACTCTTTCTAACAATATACTTCCTTTTAAAATCGATTGTAAGTAATATCTTTACAAAAATGTATTACTGGTAATGTATAATATGCATATGAGGATACCAGAACCTCGTATATAAATATAAAGTGTGGTTTCCTGACGAGAATAGAGTCATCACTAATATTGTTCTTTGCGTTATCATCATTCACAGGATACTCAGCAAGCAAAATTTCTCTACATTACTAATGGTCTTCTTGATAGCACGCTAAATTTCAATGTGCAGACGCCTAAAGCCATGTGCTATATGGTGAAGTTTTGATGCGTAGCTTGGATGAGGCACAAGGCCGAAAGTATGGGGCACCTAGTGACGATCGAACTCACTATTCGGTTCTAAATGATCTAGCAAGACAAGCTTGCTAACCATTACAAAACATCGAAGCGGTCAGTGTACTGTATGTATTGACGTAAAACAGATATAAAACTGCAAGTGGACGTAACTGGGTCTGGTATAGTTATAGATATATATATAGTTATGGTATATAATAGTTTTTTATTCAGATACACTGTTCATACAGACATTGTTTGGCGTGGTTTGGTTTGTTTTGTTTTACGAAATATCAACAATAATAGGTTATTTAATATTTAGTTTTTTTTTATTGCTTGTAGTATTTTTCAAAAATTTATTGCTGGCAATAATGAGTTACTGGTTATAATTTTTGTCTTCAAAATTCATTGCTGTTAATAATTTTTTCACAGAATTGTATCCTTTCTTTTTAAGTGCCATCTCATTTCAGAACAGGAGGCACGGTGAAGTAATGTATAGCGTTGGACACTACTTAGCTATGGTAATTGGCTAACTAATTAAGAATGGAAATTAAAAGCGAGATATACTTAAGGCGAGAAAAAGCTATAACGAAAGACATACTGAGCGATGTTATTTTTTTAACAAAAGAAAAATGGGTAAAAATTTTATTTTCATTTGCGAAGAAAGATATTTTTTTTTCGCAGAAGATAGAAAATTCATAAGATCTCGGATCTGCCAGAATTAATTTATGCCATGACACGACAAGGAAAAATAGACCACGAGTAAAAGATGGCAATCTTCCCATGGCAATAATGAAAATTTCAATTTGTTCAAGAGGCTTACAAAGCAGAATGCTAGAAGATAATCGAAAATTGGATCAAGCATGCGACCGAGAAATAATTAGGTGAGACCAACCCAAAGAAAAAGGAAGGAAGAAGAGAAAAAGAAAAAGAATAAGCCATTAACTATCTTTCGGCGATATCATTTGGTTTAGGAAGGAGAACCATCTGTTGTATGTCCAGAACTTGCCATGATAAAAGTTTGTTACCTGGGCAAGCTGTTGGCGACAGAGTGCGATGATGTTAAGAAAGACAAAGAGATTTATTTGACCACACAGATAATAAGTCGGCAGAAATACCATTAATGAATCCCAGATGACATCAAGTTAAGATAAAGATTTGATGTCCACAGTACGATTCATGGGGGTTCTGGCCGATGGAAAAGAAAAGGGAAGATAATTTTTTTCTTTGAGTGATAATTGTAAACTGAGTCCAGTTTAGCCACACCCACACTGCCGAGCGTTCATCGGCTGAATGGTGGCGTGAGCGATGGGCGAAGGTAAACATACGAGAAAGAAGGGAAACCTGTTGACGCGCTCTTAGAGGATTGGTGTGAGATACCAATATGAGAAAGGAAGAATTTAGGAAGACAATTCCCTTAAGAACCCCTCTAAAACAGAAAGTAATTAACTTCCAAAAATGGGAAATGATAAATTTTCCTGTCTGAAAACAAAGAAAATCTTTATTGCGGATTTGAAGCTATCGAGGAACCCAAACCACGACAGGCCCCCACCCGGTTTTGGTCGGCGTCCATATAAACGAACGTCCCCAGAGTAAAGTGACAGTTACAGTTGGCGACAGTTGGGGACAGTTGTAGTCATAGAGTTGAGTTGCAGTTGAGCTGTGAGCTCGGAGACCAGCCTCGCAGGAGCTGACTGAATGATTTCCACGCATTCCGACTTAGAATTCTAACCAAAAACATTTTTTTTTTGAAGAACGACTTAGACTCACACCACCAAAACAAGTGTTACGAAGATACACCAAAAACCAGTTTATTGAAGAACAACTTAAGATATTAAGACTCGCCTAAGAAACGCAAAGTGTCACGAATCCATAGAAGCGGTTTGGGAGAAAGACGCAGTCCTGTATTCAGAAAACAGATATAAAGATACTTGTTAATTTTTTTTCAACACATTTGAATCTTTTGAATTGTTGCATTATTTACTTTTACATATACTTGTGCGGTATTACCCTTGTTCGGGCTCGACTTGCATTACGGCCCGGCGACTGATTGATTTCGTCTACCTAAGATCAAATCACAACGTGGGTAGGTTAGACTAGAAGTCAAAGCAGTTCCTTCGGTAACCAGACGTTGGAAGCGAGCTGGGAACGACAAAGCTGATATCCATCCGAACCAGCCAACCTGTCACAGGATAGCACAGGAGCAGGACCAGGGTGACGTCACAGCGGCTCGGATACGAGAACCGAGTTCAAATGCCATTACATTCATTTACGTCCCTTGGGAAAGGTAGGAATCCTCTTCTTCTCACCCTCCCCCAACTATAGGTAAATAGCAGGACAGACCAATTGGAAGGCAACTGGTTTACCGCAGGAAGAAATGGCAACCTACTGTTGGAAAATAATCTGCCTCGTCAGTCATCTATAGATACATGATCGCCTAAGCGTGTATCACGCCTGGTACATAACTGACTGACTGACCTCTCAGGACATAGACGTTCATGGCCCTCCACTTCTTTCTATACCTCTGTTTCATCCCGCATCAAATTCTCCAGGCCCTCCTTTTTCATTATTTTCATGATGTATAAGCCTCCGCCTTGTTTGCAATGTTTCTAAGACCGCTATGTACTGCTGGTATTAAAAACTATTTTTATACTTTCATAGCGATTTAACCCCAGTTTGGTGTTAACTATTTACCCATAGCTGGGACCCTAAACAGGTGCTACCACCCCGGGTAAAAATGGACCTGGGAACACCAGTAATGAAGAGGTAGTTCCACACTCCTCAAAACTTCCTGGTCAGAACACTTGCTGTCAGATGTTTTAACCCGGACGCCTTATTTGGGTGTGATACACCCCTCTAATGAGGTGTATTCATCGTATTCTGAAGCCCGAGCCGACAGATCGAGCTCGGAGTTGGCCTCACGTAAAATAGATAAATAACAAAATTTAAATGGAAAATAGATTGTTGAATTGTGTTGAAATTTTTGCAAAGTGTGTTACTTCACACAAATACCAAGCGTTTTGTTACTTCACACAAGTACCAAGTGGTAGCAATTTGATTAAACCCCTGGTGAAGTGTTGAGGTATAGACCTCTGCTTCATCCAGTTGCTGAAAATCAGTGCCAGCAAAGGAACAGATACGAGCGACTGCTTGAAGTACACTTCGTAGGGAAGACTATCAAATTCCGGAGATTTGTCCAGGTCAACCTGCTTCAGTACATCCCCGAGTTCCGACTATGTAATGATACACTCGCAACTAACCGCGTCGGTGATATGCTGCATGAGCCTGGTCTTTATGTGATCAATATATGAACCCAGTAGATAGCGGCGATTTCAATGCCAAAAAAAAAAAAGACACACAGGGTTGTTCTTTTATTCCGACCGGAAGAAACCAGCCTAGCAAACATACATTAACGGTATCAATATAAAACATACACAGACATATATATATAGAACCCAGTCTGTCCTGCTATTTACCCATAGCTGGAGGGAGAAGAAGACGATTCAAACGTTTCCCAAGGGTATTAGCACGTAAGTGAATGTAATGGATTCGACTGGAATTCGAAATCGGCCCTTAAATTACTCAATACAAACCGCTATCCATCGTGCCCCCTTAGATGGCAACTGGTCTAGGAGAAAGACAACTCTGAATTCAAAACCTGCGGAGGGTCTTTTGGGGACCTTGTGGCAAGTAGTGCCTCAGGTCTCTGTATTCGGCCCTTCAAAAAGTGTGGATGGTCCTGAACGAAACCTTCACCACTATAATCAATTCTCATATGCTGGTGTCGGGCTGTCGGTTTCCTAGGGACTGATCTGCTTGACCCTAATACTTCGAATTCGACGTGAGAGTCTCTGATCGGATGGTCAATGTACATCTGATTGACTTTGTTCTTTTTTCCACGTGATGGAATCCAGAGTGGAACGTCTTCAGCTATTTCTTTTTTGCTACGCCAAAAGTGACCAGAAAATTATTTGTTGGCGTATTGATCAAGCTGATGAGAGGTATGTTGCCATAGAGCTCTTGCTTTGTTAGGTGATCTTTCCAGGATTTGTAAGTGCTGCTCAAGGCTTTCAGTGGGTGTGCACCATCTAACCTCTTTTCCAGTTTGTCTGTTAGTATCCAGTATAAGGAGACATATTCAAGTACGGACTCTAATGTAACTCTGAAAAAAGTTTCTCTTCAGTTTGTCCGGTAGATTTGATTTCCAAATTTTGTTTATTTCATTATGCGCTCCCCAGCCTTTTCCCAGTCATGTTGACATCTTCTTAGTGGAGGTAATATAGCTACCCAGGTATTTGGAGTCGTCTACTTGCTTGATATTTTCTCCCTTCAAAATTTTCATTAACAATTACCTTACCTAATCGTCCCGAAATTATGTTCTTTTGAGAGATGAATGGGAAAAAAATCAACTGGAAATTATTTACCTCTTAAAAAACTAAACTTTTTATATAAAATGAAATTATCTGCAGCATTATCAAATATATGGAATTCATAATCACAGAGTGGTTTCACTTATATGCATTGCTCTCGTTATATGAAATGTTTCTTTTTCACATCCAGACTAAAACTATTTTACAAACTTCTATTTCAAAGAGGTAAAATATATAATCTAAAACAATATGGAATAGTCGTAAGTCATTTTTAATAACAATATGATTTTTTGAAATATAAAAAATAATGTGAAAGCCAAATCTATGATTTCATACATGTCATATATATATATATATATATATATATATATATATATATATATATATATATATATATATATATATAATTCTTGAAGGTAAATACATAAGACAGTTAACCTGAACAAAATAAACTATGAAAAATCCACAAATATAATTAAATGCCTATAATTGATAACAGAAGCCATTGGTTTATACAAATGGCTACCCGTACTTAACACTTCTCTTTTTCACTCTCGCCTGGTCGCGTGTGATTTCATTGACCGCGGTGTGATTATCGTTTCCAGTGGATTATACGCACGAGTTCTTTGTTGCCTGCAAGTCTTCTATGCAAACAGACTATCATTGTTGCTATGCTCGTGTATTGTTTAATTTATTGTAATGTACTTGTTATCTCTAATAATGGCTTATGCAAACCGAAAGCCTAGATAGGATTAAAAAATATATATATCAGTATGGTGATTTTCTTTGGTCTTTTAATAATTTTATTAATCTTATCAGACGATATGAAAGGAATTTGCTTAAAATAAATAGTCAAAACTTGTCTTTACTATGCAATGAAACATGCATTAATGATAAAATGCTGTCTAAACACCATATATATATATATATATGTGTATATATATATATATATATATATATATATATATATATATAAATATTAGATTCCATCACGACACAGAAAGTCCTAAGTTTAATTTCAACATTAAATTTAAAATCTTGAGTACAATTTCATTCTCAAGCGATGTTTTAGAATCGTCCTCAAAGACAAATCAACTCTCTTTAAGTAATATTTCACTAAATATAGGACTGCATGTGATTAAAGGCTTTCAAATAACATTTGGACCATAAACAACACATACACTATAGTGTCTAACTCTCAAATTTCTACCTTCTTTGTCGTCTGTAAAGTACTCCGAAATTGCATCATTTAAATTTACAATTTTCCATCTGACATCAAAAAGGATTATTTATAAATCTCACCGGTTTCTTTTTTTCTATATTATTTTTAATCAAGCATGTATCAATCTAGAATTGCTGGCTAAATATATTACATTATGTTGTGTGTGCTTGCATTCAAAGACTGATACAGAAAGCAAGTGCTGACAGTGTTAATGAAGCAATAATAACATATACTTCATGTTTTAGGGTGCATTTGAATTCTGTTTACTCTTCGATATTCATTTTCTACTTACCAGTTTCTACGTTTCTTAAGCCTACTCTACACCATAATTTGTGTTCGCCATTTTCTACAATAGAAAATAGAAAAGAAAATACTTTTGTAGGTAAACTGAAAAAGTGTTAATTAATCACTGAACATTTTCTATTATCAGTTGAAATAAGTGCTGTTCCTCCTCAGAATGTCAGTAAGAAAAGCATTTAAGTTATCAAGAAATAGGGCAAATATGTTGTATATATATATATATATATATATATATATATATATATATATATATATATATATATATAAAAGTATAATATATATATATATATATATATATATATATATATATATATATATATATATTGCATCTTGAATATGCAGAAGGATATCTGGTTGGAACACAAGTAGACACTTCGACACGAGCCAGAATTTGTTCATAAAAAACGTTCTAAGCAGAGAAACGACCAAAAAGCGCATCACTTAAAACAAATTACTGCTTTACATGCCACAACAAAGAACACACCAAGTGATATACTTTTTTTTTACTCTTCTTTTCTCTTAATCTTGTCGATGCTTGCCAGGAAACACCCGAGGTTAACAAAAGCGACAAAATAATTTGTTTAATTCTGCTGTATTGTGTATATATTTGCAACTTTCTTCTCAACCATTTTTGTTTTACTTTCTATATTTCCATATCTATCTATCTATCTATCTATCTATCTATCTATCTATCTATCTATCTATCTATCTATCTATCTCAGTCTTTTCTTTATCTATCTATCTATCTATCTATCTATCTATCTTTGTTCTTTATATCGATGAGTTTGTCTATCAATGTTAGTCAGTTTTTTGTCTATCTATTTATCTATCTGTTAACCATTTATCTATCTTTTCATCTTTCTCTCTCTCTCTCTCTCTCTCTCTCTCTATATATATATATATATATATATATATATATATATATATATATATGTATATGTCTATCTATAAATATTACAGTCTGTTATCTATCTATCTATCTATCTATCTAAGTCTGTTCTTTATCTAGCTATCTATATCTCAGTTTATCTACATCAATCTGACCTTTATCAGTCTCTCTCTATCTGTTTGTCTATCTATCTATCAATCTATCTATCTATCTATTTTCATATATATATATATATATATATATATATATCATTTTGCTCTTCATCCATCTATCTATATATATATATATTTCATGCATTTCAGTTATTTCACTCTGGGTATATTCTCTCTTAAGTTATATTTTTCAGAAATCTTAGTTCGTCATATGTTATTTCTCTCACTTTTCTGCCTGTCTGTCTCCCACTCCCTCTTTTTCTCTCTCTCTCTCTCTCTCTGTTTCTCTTGCACTTCCTCTACTCCAATCATAGTTCTAAATGTTTTCTTTAAAACTGTCTTTTTCATCGTCTGTAATCCCGAAATTACAGTTCTGTTTCCTTAAGGCTTTTCTCTTTGTCTTCCAATGGGAGTTCCCCTGCCCTTCGTTCTTTTTCACACATATTTTCCACACTGATCTTTTCTTCTGTCAATCCCTTCCGTCCATTTATTTGTCGCTGTCTTTTTTGGTTTGTCTTGAGGTAGCAATAGCATTTGCTTTTTTTTCTTCTTTTATTTATTTACCATCAAGAGAGCAGAAATGTTGACGACGAAATTGCATAAATGGTTCCTAAAAAGTTACGAAAATATCGCTGCCTACTCTGTTCAATTTTAAATTTCAGCTGTTTGCTTAAAAGTCTCTGAACACAAACCAAAGACAGCAAAAGGCTTAACCTGCTTGTTATTGATTTTTTCCGTTTTCCACATATATATATATATATATATATATATATATATATATATATATATATATATATATATATATATATATATATATATATATATATATATATAGGCTCACAGATGCTCATGCGCGTTTGTATAAGTATTTTCAGCGCAGTTGTTGGCGTCTTAAGAGGACATGTTAAAATATGTGTGCATTTAAAATGTGTTCCCCAACGAAAACATTTACAGTTTACATTATGTGCTGGAGAAACGTCCTGAATAATTTGGGAACATTTATATGCAAAAGTTGAATATCGTGACAACTCAATACCTCAGAAGAATTATAACAATGGGTGGGAAAGCATTGCAAAAACTTAGATTTGAAATAATACATTAACATGAGAGTTACCAGCCTTACTAATAGACGTATGCATAGGTCAGAGATTTACAAACATTTCAGTACGAGATCTACATTATAAATCTCCAATGGTAAAAAAAAACAAAACAAATTAATTTCATGTATGAATAAATAGGTTTTATCCGTAAAGGTTTTTGTTTTCTTTAATGGCATGCGATTCCAGTTACAGATTAAATTGACCCTATTTTCCAAACTGGATGGCGCCAGTATTAAATTCTATCCTTCAAATCGCTGCACACCTCCAGAACGTGACACTAAAATTATTCGGTAAGCAATGATCATTACTTTTCAAATAATTTTCTCTTAGAAATCATTTATTTTTTCCACATTTTCGAGACATATAAAGAAAATTTCCAGTGGGAAGTTTATTTGACTCGGAACACTTGAAAAATTCCCAGCAGGATAACTATGCCAGATGCTTCATGCATTTAGCACAAAAGTGAAAAAAATATATAAAAATCACAAACACACACGCATACAATATATATATATATATATATATATTATATGACAGATCAAATGTTTGAAGCCACCCCCTAAATTAGCATGGAATAAACAAATACTGGTTCACAGAAGAGTGAAAAAGAGATCTTAGAGTCATTGAAAGAAAGAATGGAATCAATTATTAAACTTATACTTTGAAAAAAATTTTGCTACGAATGCCAAAATGCAGTAATCATGGGTGAAGGAGGTTATTTTGACGTGAGCAAAATTCAATCGCAAAATGCTTTTTTTTTGGTTTTTGTCATATTAAGATTCCTAAATCATATTTTCCTTTTTTTAGCTCTTACTTTAAGTGCAAAACAACAACTTTCTGAACCAATTTAAAAAAACAAAATTTGAACCGTAGTGTATATATATATATATATATATATGTGTGTGTGTGTGTGTGTGTGTGTGTGTGTGGACAGCGCATACCAAAAATATTTTACAAATTTTGGAGCCCAGACTGTCGCAACAAAACAAAGGAGGAAAGTCCATACAAACACATATCCGTCAATTCTTCCTTTTTTGAATTATTATGTTTAAAGAAAGTTGGAGGTGATAGCACTGTGTTGGCATGTAGACAAAGTTACATTTATCATTCTTGTACTATTGTCACTAATCTGTCTTCAACGTTTAACGTTTGAATTAGTGAGTTACCTGAGTAGTGTTCCGTTTAACAATGGCAGCATATTCATCTCGTGAGCAGGCAGATATGATATTTACATATGGCCGCACGAGTAAGTAATGGTCGCGAGGTTACGTGGCTGTATCATATTGTGTTTCCAGACTGAAGTCAACCAAGTAATCCAAACTTTGCTGCTGTTTATCGTCGTGTTGCTTAGACAGGATCCGTGGCACACAAACTATGGATTGAGAATTTCCCGATATTGGCTCGTAGGCCTGACCACGAAAACAGGCTCTCGAAGACGATCCAGGTATCATCCCATGTCTAGTAGCCCTAGTATGTTGTCCATCGCATATTAGCGCATAGTGGGTACTTCAAGAGCAGCAACACTATCCGTATCATTTGCAACGTGTGCAGGGTCTTTCTGCCACTGACTACTCCCCATGGCAGTACTTTTACCGATGATTTATTGCACAAACTGCTGATCAATTCTTCTCCAGTCTTGTTTACGAATCAAGCGACATTTGGAAAAGATGAAAAAACAAATTTACACACCCAACATTTGTGAACGGATCGGAACCGCCATGGTAAAATACAGGCGAGATACCAGCCTAGGTTTATGATTAATGAGTGAGGTAAAATGGTAGTTGACTCTCTAGTAGGTCCATATGTTCTCACAGGAGTTGTGTACAAGGAATTTATCTTGAACATAGTTCCAGATATGCTAGAGGATGTACACCTGATAATACGAAGACGAATATGGTTTATGCATGATGAGGCTCCAGCACATTTTAGTCACATTTTAGGCGATGAACTGGCTGACATCTACCATTATGTAGGGGGGATCGATTCCATGGGCTGCACTTCCCCCAAACCTCAATCCTTTGGATTTTTAACTCTGGGGCCACCTAAAACAATTGGTTTATGAAGCTGACATTAATAATGGAGAGACGCTTTTACAACCTGTCATGCTGGCCTGCGAATGCGCTCGACACCGTGTGGGAGTATTTGAAAGGGTCCTTCAGACAAGCATGCATTTATAGAATCAAGCGCTGTTCATTTTGAAGAATTGCTATGAATTGCTGTGTTGATGTACAACGATGGCTTTTTAGACACATGTTTACATGGACATTCTACCTTTTTTCTGGTGCCAGGAACACGCTCCTAAAATATGTAAAATATTTTTTATTTCCACTGATTTGACTGTTGTCTTCAACTTTGTTAACAATACATGCTACAGCTGAGGTGGACACAAATAAAAAAAATGGAGAGTTAAGTTAAAGGGAGATAACTGACACTGAGACACTCGGAAGAGGCATGGCACGTGGAACTAGAACAATCTACAATGTGGACGAAATAGAGGGTTCAGTCCTAACAATGTATATAGTGAAAATAATTACAATATCTCAGAAATATACACAAAATATTTTTTGTAAAATGCAAATATCAATAAAGGCAAAAGTAAAACTTTATTCACACACACCCATCCACACACACACACACACACACACACACACATATATATATATATATATATATATATATGACGTGTGACTCGAGTTTCGTTAGTAAACCAATTCATCGGGCATAAGATATCGTTTATAAACAATACTCGATATATTTTGCCCAATGAATTGGCTAACCAACGAAACTGGAGCCGTACATCAGACGTAGGTTCATGTGTATTTATCGACATATATTTCTGTCTAATCACATTGAGCAGTATTATATCTACACTTCTTGGCGAAATATGGTTAATTATTTTTTTTTTGCTTACACGCCAGCACACACGTATACGATCGTTAATATCTAGTTATCTCATTTAACTAACCCTGTAATTTATATATATATATATATATATATATATATATATATATATATATATATATATATCTGTGTGTGTGTGTGTGTGTGTGTGTGTGTGTGTGTGTGTATGTATATATATAAAGTGATTTCTATGGATTTAATGGATTTTATTTATAATCCGGCATTTATTTTATGCAGATGGAACATTTACTATATTAAAGTCGGTAGACGTATATATATACTGTTTAAAATAAAGTGCGAAAACTTCTAACACACACACACATTGAGACACACAGGCACCCATATTTGTATTTGGACATATAAATGCTTGCTCATATTGTCAAAACTGGCAAACTAATGAGAAAATCTAATTATCAATTCTTAAATTCAAACCATGAATCTCAATCCATTTATAATTTATTTCAGACGTTAGTCTTCTATCTTTGGAACTGGAAATTATTAAAAGAGCTTAATATATCAATGACTAAGAAAATCAATTCAAGCTATGTTCTTGACGTAAGATACAAAGAAAAAATATAAGAGAATGGATGTGGGAGTATTGGAAAAGTGTCCTTCAGTAAATGATCCGACGAGTACAGCTGAAAACATTTTGAACTGTTGTTATAAGATGCTGTGTCGAGGCACATCGATGTCCTTTTAGACACATGGATGGACATTTTAGTTTGTTTTGTTGTCAGGAAACAGCTCTCAATGTTTATAAACTTTTTTTGCATTGTATCTTGGATTCCACATTTAACAGCATCTACCGTAAATTTTATACTTAATAACTCAAAAATGAAGGATTTGGGGACATATATTTAAATAGGCTTTTGACCTTGTTTTGACGTGAAAAACCCGCCCCATAACTTGCTAATGTTTGACAGACATTGTATATATATATGTGTGTGTGTGTGTGTGTGTGAGTATGTGTGTGCATATATATATATATATATATATATATATATATATATATATATATATCCAAATGTAAAAGGACGAAGAATAAAATTACGACATTCAAAATATCAATTTAAAATATGGGTCAATACAAGAGTAGAGCAATAAATATTTAATATACCATCATTATAGGTTACCAACATTGTTAACTACCTGATGAGACGTTCTTTATTAAACGTCGAAACAAAATGTACAATGAACTGAGATGGAAAATAAGACAGACCTTGGAGAGAGCCAAGCCGCCCATGTCTAACATAACAAAACTGGAGAGGCTAGCGATTGGATCCTTACAGAGGAACGAAAACATCATCATACTACCGGCTAACAAAGGTAATGCGACTAGAGTGGTGGACAAATCAGATTATACAAGAAAATTGGAAGACCTCATCAGCAATGGTAGCTACAGCAAAGTGAAAAAGGATCCTACTATGAAAACGGAACGCAAACTATCACAGATCCTAAACAAGAACAAGGATCACTTCGCACCTAAAACGTATAGGCAGTTATCGCAGTGTTACACCAAGCTACCTCACCCTAAGATTCACAAAGACGGTATTCCGCTCAGGCCGATTGTTAGTTGCCAAGGCTCTGTATGCCACCCTCTGAGTCGCTTCCTTGTAGATATAATTGATCCATTGACCGGAAAGTCTCCTTCATATGTCGAAAACTCCGCCCACTTCGTGGAAATAATCAAAGATGCTCCCATCCTATCCAACCAGATGGTGAGCTTGGACGTGGTGAGTTTGTTCACCAAGGAACCCACGGAGGAGGCACTCTCAGTAGTCAGAGACAGATTGGCCTCTGACTCTTCCCTAGAAGAACGGACAAGTATTCCAATCGATAATCTGATGTAGATGTTGACTTTCTGTACACAAACAACATACTTCGGAATGGGATCACACATATATCGACAGGATGAGGCCTTAGCAATGGGATCGCGATTATCACCAGGAATGGTGAATATATATATGGAATACCTTGAGGAAATGGCATTAGAAACTATATCTCTAAAGCCAAATATATGGTTAAGGTACGTACATGACACCTTCATACTCTGGCCACACCAGGAAGATGTTCAGGTTCTACTGGACTATGTGAACTCAATAAGACCTTCGATACAGTTCACAATGGAGAAAGAGTAACAACTCACTCCCATTCCTGGATGTTCTAATATCTCGAACAGAGCATGGATTTAAGACATTCGTATACCGTAAACCGGCATTCACCGGACAGTACCTCAACTTCAACTTACACCATCAATACAGCGTATCGTCCGTTGCTTACAACACCGAGCAAAAGTCATAAGTGGCAACCCAGTGACGTTAGATAAAGAATTGGTCAGTATGAGTCGTACCCTACAACGTAACAACTACCCTGGGTACATGGCAGCGGCTCCCAAAAACTGGGATAGGCGGGTACAAGGGGAGGAGGACAACACCACTCAGAATACAGTCTGCCGTGAAGGGGTTATCAGAGAAAATACAAAGGATCTGCGGTCCATATAACGTCAGGACAACCTTCAAAAGCTTGAGGACACTTCGCAGATATCTCTCCCGAATGAGACCCCCATAGAAGAGAACATGACTAAGGATTGTGTGTACGCTATCCCGTGCAACTGCGGAAAGGAATATAAAGGAGAGACAGGCCTCCCCCTCAAGGTAAGGCTTCAAGAACACCAGAAAGCTGTAACACGAGGGGAAGTAGAAAAATCAGGCGTGGCTGACCACATATGGAAAGAGAATGGAGATCACCGCCCTCTGTGGGATCATGTTGAGATCATAGACAAGGAACACCATTGGAAAATTCGTAAACTTAAGGAATTAGCACATATGCTAGGCCACAAAAATCTCCTGAGCTGACCAAGCATAGAAATAAATACAATATGGGAACCAGTAATAAGGAGTGACAGAGAAAAGCGTTAATAACAACAAAGTTGCAATATGAGCTCTGGTAAAAACATGCAATGATAACAGTAAAATTGCAATATGGGCACTGGTAAAAATGGTTGCTGAAGACATTAGGTTTATAATACCCAGAAATTCATACCAAGATGTCCTCAAGGACACATGGCACACTGGCACAGTGGATAAAGGCGTCGGTTAGATCCAGTGACAGGACCCAAAGAGTGTGAGTTCAATACCCGGTTAAGGAAGTGGAGAACTTTCAGAGTGAAATTAGCAAGAGATAACTGATAACTGACATTAGCCCAGTGAGCGAAATAACCACCTGAAGAAGGCCGGAGCGTTGTGACAAAGATGAGGACAATATTCCAAATAATGTACAATTTTGCAGTAGTAACTTACATGTTCTAAGGTAACTCTCTCTCTCTCTATATATATATATAATCAGTGTGAGAACAGAGACCAAAACGTGACAACCTGTTTCTTAATTGATTGCAGTCACGAGTTGTGAAAATTACCTTGAAGCAAACATTTTTTGTTCCGTGTTAGTCTACACTGCTTATAATTACATACGTTCCACCTTAGATACTGAGTAATTTTACGCAATGCATATAACACTATTCAAATAATATATTTCTATTAATTATACTTAAACGATTTAGTCTCCATCAACATGCATGATGCTAACTGTGTTTGTATTGCCTTGTGCTTCTGTTTTAAAACGAAATATTTTATATATATATATTGATGGATGTGCGGTGGTGTAATGGATAACAAGACATCTGCGAGTCGTGTTCGAAGTCCACTTGTGCCGCCTTATGCGCATATACCCTTGGGAAATTTACGGATCGATTCATTTCCACCAATGTAGGTTAAATAGTAGGACAGACTGGGCTCTAAATAAGATACCTATAATTTCTAAAACAGAGTCGAAGTGTTTAGACACGTTGCGGCATACGTTGTATTCATTTCACACCAAAACACTGGTTTGTCCTGCACAAAGCCTTCATTACTATATGATATATGTGTGATGATCTGTGTGTTTATTTCTGAAAGCTATCTGTTTGACTCTCGGTCTCTGAATATATATATATATATATATATATATATATATATATATATATATATGTGTGTGTGTGTGTGTGTGTGTGTGTGTGTGTGTGTGAAAAGTGTATATAAATATAAATAAATATATATATGTATAATTATTTATATATTATATATTATATGCGCGGTACTTATTAGAAAGCGCTCAATATCAGAGATAGAGCTAACATATTTGGTTGGATAGATGTGAGTTTGTGAAAAAAAAAAAAAAAAATTTCATAATATGACATGGATACATTCACGAGACATTTCCGCCACACTTCCAATGTTTAAATTTCAACATACAAATGCGTATGTATTGACATAACACCACCCGTATACATACATGTGTCATAGCCGAAACTGTCTACATATGTTTATATATATGTATGAGTCCTGACGGACGACCAAGTATGTATATGTGTCTGCATACATCGATGTTTGCGTTAGTACGATGAATGACAAAACGACGAAATTTCCCCAACACTTCCAATAATAACAATAATACATGCAATCTACATAAACACAAATTTTTTAAAACATTAATCAGTTTGTCTGACGATCGCTAAAGCATGAAACCCAAACTCACATATATATATATATATATATATATATATATATATATATATATATATATATATATATATATTTATTCCGTTTACATGTTATTTTATAGATAAAATTTATTTAAATGAATATTTCGTTTTTAATTAAACTGTATTCATTACATTTCCTGACCTTATTGTCCGAGAAATTTCGAATAAAATATGCACTTCTCCGGAAAGAATCGAACCTGCAATCGAAGCTTTGATCGGATATGCTGTTAACTATTCAGCCACAAAGAAGCGTCTGGTTAGCAGAGGCCGAATTTCTGTTTATAAACAAAAATTAAGTGTTTATAGGTTCGATTCCTGTTGGAGAAGCACATGTTATCTACGAAATTTCTCTGACATTCAGGACGGCAAAAGTAATTAATACTGCTGAATAAAAATAGATCATTTACTTAAACAAATTATACCTATAAAACCAACGTATACACGGAAAATATTAAAATAAGTGTCGGACTTAATATAAATTATGTTGGGATTAAAAACAAACACATAATGTACGATGAAGGCAAAAAAGTATTTGACACTCTCTCGTTCTCTTTCTCTATCTCTCTCCTTCTTTTTCTCTCTCACTATATATATATATATATATATATATGTGTGTGTGTGTGTGTGTGTGTGTGCACGCACGTGAGTTTTTGAGTATGTGACAGAGTTTATGCTAGTATAGATGACAACTGATATATCTCACACAATACATATATATAAAAAATATGCTGATTTATTCAAATTAATATTTATATGTGTCCGTATATATATATATATATATATATATATATATATATATATATATATTGTGTGTGTGTCTGTTTACCACTGTGTTTATTATGCCAACTGATGCATCAAAAAGAATGTTTTTAGGCCAAGTATGCTGATATATTCAAATAAGTATTTGTACATGTAGAAACATGTATATGTCTAACCGTGCGTGTTAGACTGAGAAAGAGCGAACCAATATCATACACATATTTAACAATTCCGAGAAAGCAGCAACAAAGCTCCTAAAATAGCTACACAATCATCCGTATGACAGGATTCATGAAACTCTCAGCTTTATAAATGATGTCATCATCATGGACAATGTGAAAGTTAACTGACACGTCCCCAAACGGCATGGCCACTTAAAGTTTGACATTCATTACTGGAGTTGCTGACGACATAATTTCAATAATTCATATCATAGAAAGAGTTCATGTAACTAGAGTAAGAGATTATTAAGAATACATTTCCATGCAATAAACGATGAACTGCAAGAACTGTAATGTTAATGGTAATATTATGAACCATTAAGAAAACATTTAGCATTCACTTCTGTCGGCTGACATTTTTCTCAGTTCCTGTAGCTGCCATCGCGCTTACTAGTATTAATGGCAGCTTCTAGTATTAATGATGACATAATCTAGATATTGATTATTACCAACACGGCCAAGTAGAAGGATTTTTGCTGTTGGCCGTCAATATCTTTATTTCTTCTTAGAGTTTCATGTGATATCCATTTGACCTGTTGCAGTTATTGAAAGTTTTCTTGTTTTTTTGGCGGGGATTCTGTTGTCCGCTACAGTGTTTTGTCTAGGATTCTGCTGTGTCACTTCCTAATGTTTCAAGCTTTTGTTCGTCGCCGATATCCACAGGCTCAGTATTGATGTTAGAAATTGGTTGTATGCTGTTTATAGTTTTGTTCATTTCTGAACATTTTTGGCGCCAGAAATGACATTCATATAAAAGTCTCGATTGGATGAGACTATTTAAGAATATGACTCGATTTTTCAGGTTGAGGTATTGGTTTTCTATCAGTTTGCTCTATTGGGTGAAACTAGCTCTGGCGCAACCTATTCTATATCCATTTCCTTTACATACATTTAATTTGTTATAATTAATTCATACACCGATATATCTGAAGTTTTAGTATTTACTAATCCTACATCATTATTTTAATGATGGAATCAAATATGTACCATCAGCGCTTTTATTCCAATTCCAAACCATTGTTTCAGTTTTGGTAAATTTTATTTTTGGTCATATTTCTTTGAACACTTGATAGAGGATGTTGATTTTCTGTTCAAGATCATTATTATCCCAACTATAAATACATATGTCATCAGGATAACCATCTACATCGTCAGTACGTTGATCTTGGGTGGAAAAGCAGTGATATCTTCTATTAGTCGATTCGTTTGGAATGTTATATTGAATGATTAAATTATCAGTGGTCACCTCTTCGCAACTCTGCTTGTAAATGCGCCGGACATTGTCAAGTAACGTTTTAAGTAGACTGTGGAACTCCTTGTATTCTTCATGAGTTTTGAAATGTTTCCATATTGGGAACCTCGCTTTTGTTGGACCGATATAGTACCTCTATTAAATCAATATAATCAGTGGAAACGGAACTTGGATTCTAATGGATGATATGTCTCTATGTACTTGGTCAAATATGATGCCAACGAAAAAAGTAAACAATTTCCTAATACAAAGGTATGTAAATTCTTGGAGTTGTTTGATGACATATGCTATCATTGCATCCCTTGCCATAACGAAATCCAAGAGTTGTGATTTGGCGTTCGTAGAACGATTACAGATTAGTTAATCTAATGTTCCTTAATACTTTTACCATAATGCATCCAATTACATACCTCTGTATGTGTGTGAGTATTAAAGTCTACCTTTTTCCATAGTGAATTAATGTGTAATAAATCCAAGATTTCTGGGAGCTAATTTACTTAACGGCAGGATAAGCACGGTATATTGCCATTGTAATGTCACTTGAATTGTTAAATATTTAATATACCCTAGAGAAATATAGCATAATATATATTAAAATAGCATAATATATATTAAAATAATATTTGGTCAATCAATTCTCAAATAGATATCATTTATTCAGCTGACGATTATCTTAACAAATACCATATCTACGACGTCCGTTGCCAACCATAAAATATTTGGCTGGTGAAATTTCGAAGGAAATCTATGAAAAACATGGCAATTATAATAATAAAAATATTACATTTTCCCTTATAAGTAAACATTTGGCATTCACTGATCGAGTAGCCACTGCCGTCTGTTAAAAATTATATTTTTCTCACGTGCAGGTGTTATCTCTCTGGTATTAATCGCGGCTTCCTTTATAACATTTTGTTTGAAGTGGTTTGCATCGTCAACACCTTGATTATGTCGTTTATGTTTTTCTTAGAGTTACATATAATATTCATTTGACCCGTGGTTGGATTTGCATGTCTGTGTTTTTAGGATTCTTTTTTCTGCTACAGTTCTTTGTTTGTTATTCTGTAGTGTCAGTTCCCAATTTTCCAAGCTGATATTCAGCAATATTCAAAGGCTTCACACGCGCAAAGTCATTTGCATACATTGAGCTTAGAAATTGCTTGTATACAGCTGATAGTTTTGTTAATTTCTGAACGTGTTTGATGCCATACATATGAGTTGCTTGAGGACATGAGCTATAATTGGATCGCTTACCAGAACAAAACCCAAGAGTTGTAAGACGTTGACTTTCAAAAAGAATAAAAGTTGAGTTAATCTAAAGTTTATTATTACTTTTACCGTAATGGATCGAATAGAGATACCTCTATGTCTGTGTGTGTGTGGGGGGGGTTCAAATCTACATTTTCCATTGTGAATTAATGCATAATAAACCATAGATTTCTGGGAGTTAATTTACTTCACGACAGGATAAGAATGGCATATTGCCATTGTAGTGTCAGTTGTATTATTAAATATTTAATATTCCTTAGAGAAAATAGCATAATATATATTAAAATAATCTTTGGTTAATCAATTCTGAAATATATATGAAGTATACAGCTGAGGAGTACCTTGCCAAGAAACATATCTAAGCCGTTTCTTGCCAAGTATATAATATTTCCCTGGTGACATTTGGAGGATAAATCTCTGGATTTTCGTAGTAATTGTAATGAAAATATTACGTGTTCTTTTATAAGGAAAGAGTTAGGATTGATTGACCGAGGAATTGCTACTTTTGTTAAAAATTTATGAAAACATTCTCTTAGAACAGTTTTGCAGGAAAATCGATTTTATTAACTGCTCTTTCAACTATATATAAAAGATTCCGCCCTAAAACTTTCTTTGAAGTCGTGGTTAACATCATCTCCTTGATTATGTCATTATTTTCTCTTTGAATTGCGTGTGTTATCTTCTTTACATGCTGATAGTGTTCAATGTCTTCAAGTGTTGTGGTTTCTGTTACGTGGTACAGTTCTTTGTTGGTGGGTCCAAGAGGATCAAACGAATTGCTCCTCCCTTAAAATGTGAAATGCCCTCGTCTTAAAAAGCACACGGAATCACATTTCCATCCTGACCAGACGAAACTTAAGATGCCCCTCGGACATAGAACATATAGCAGTATTAAGCCAATAATGAAGACGTCCGTCCCCAAACATAGAAAAATGAGTAAATTAAGAAAGCTATCAAAAAACGAAGTAATAATAAAGCATAATTCGACATTGAAGCTGAACTTTTCAAAATAGATTCCTATCTCCCCGAATTCAATAACAATCTCTTCAATTTTATGAAAGAATTCTGGCATTCGAAATACATCTTCCAAAAGTTTGCATTAAGGAGGAGAAATGTAGACCATAACACATTCACACGTACTAGATCCATCATTGTAAACGTATTAATGGACATTATATTAAGTAGAAGCTCATCGTTTTATAAGAGTCAACACCTCAGGACCCAGTTTTGTCTTCGTTCTAGTAAGAGATGTACTGATAGCATATACACTGGCGAAAATAAGTTTAAGACCGATGGTTAAAGTTTTATTCCTTTCAGAATATATTTCTAATAAAACAATGTCAATTAGATTTTTTTTGTGTGTGTGTACGGTTTATGCGGAAATTATTTCTCTTTCAAATGATGTAAAAATTGGGTATTTTTCTACAACTTGAAAAATTTTAATGCTGGATTAATGTAAATTATCGAAATTTGCCGGCAGTGTATGGGTTCAAAGAACACACAAGAAATCGCTTACCTATCTGATATGAAACTGTATACCTGCTTTGTCGACGTGGCAGCCGTATATGATAACATCAATAGAGCCTTCCTCTTCTCGTTTATAAGAAACCGCCATCCAAGTTCCGAATCCACGGAATGCATCGAACTAATCGATGTACTATATCGATCTATAGAATCTGACACGTCTCGTAAGGACTACAGTACATTTCAAACTTAATCAAAAGAAAATGAAACCCCCTGTCTATTAAATGTCTTCCTACATTATGTCATGCTCATTTACAATCAAAGAAGTTAGGAGATAGCACAGACCCTTTAAACAGCTCACAACGCATCCCAAACCTCTACCAATAGAAGACAACCCTGCTTTCCATCTTGAGGTTAATGTATCGATGATAGGTGGAAGCTATGTTCATGATATAGGTATTTATATTTGGGATAACAATGCAATTGAACAGACAATCTGTATATTCTATATCTGACTCAATATAATTATTTTCGAAACAGAAATTATGATCTGGAATTCGAGTGAAAGCAGCGATGGCATCTACTAAGAATCAATCGTAAAAATGTGGAATGAGTAAATACTAAACACTTCAGATAACTTGGCGTATGGATAAGTTATAAGAAATTTAGTATGGCAGAAAAAGAGATTAAACATAAAATAGGCTGTCCTCGAAGTTGTTTAGCCCAACACCAGAATTGCAACGAGAGTAAAAAAAAAAACAAACTGAAAACTGGAGCCATTTTCTTAAATGGCTTCGTCAGTCTGTGAAATGTTGAATGTTTCCGCGTGCGTGTATTGAAATAAGGACAAACACATACGTAGGGAAAAATACTGGTATATCTGAAGAGCTATTTACAACAGAGAGATTAGTAGTCAAACGAACGCAGGTTAGTCAGTAACAATCAGAAAGAGTATAAAGTCCAACTGTATCTTCCGGTAGAGAGACGGAAGTGTGATGGTCACCTGATCTCTATAGAACTGTCCTATTAGTAGTAGAGAGATCAGTCCATTTTGATGAGAAGGTGGGTGGCATCTCATGTATGTCACCAAACCCGGCCAGAAATATCTAAAATGCCAGCTCTATGCAACTTCTTTCTCAGATCAATGACGAAATAATGGTTTGAGTAAGTGAAGTCTAGGTGTCACGGCAAAGATTTTTACGAACGTTGTCGACTGGTGTTATTGAATCACAAATTATAACTGTACAATATAACACAAACCACATCCCCTGAAGACTACCAACAGCAGCAACAACTTAAATGGATATCGCATGTAACTCAAAGAGAAAATAACGACATAATCAAGACGTTAACTTTCCACACCACTACAAATAAAAGGTCATCAAAGAAACCCCAGGAATAGCGAAAAGAGCGATAATAAACTGTTTTCCTAAAAAGTAGTTTTAACAGAATGATTTTCTAAATTTCACCCCAAAGCAGTAATTGCTACTCGATCAATGAATGTCAAATATTTCTTTGTATGGAAACGGCTTATATTTCCATTAACATTAATGGTAATATTCACTCGAAGCCATTTCTAGACATTGATCTGAGAAAGCTCTTGTATACAGCTGACAGTTTGGACATTTCGGAACTAGTTTAGTGTCATCTACATAAAATAGTGAATTTGATGGGGCTATTATAACATGACACGAGTTCTTAGGTTAATGTTTTGTAGCATTGTGATGTTGGGCGAAACATTTGTGGTGTTAGACGAAACTAAACCTATTCTCCATTCAATTTTTATATCCTATACTAAATTTCTTATAAATCACCGATACACCGAATTATTTAAAATGTTTAGTATTTATTAATTCCACATCTTGAATGTCAATGATGAATTTAGCTTACATACCATAAACTAAAATAAATTCTTTATCCGGTCTACAGAGCAAAATAATATTCTCTAATTGTTTTTGTGACATAGCAGTCATGTGGATGGAAGAGGTTGTTTTAAATCGACCTTCATATGACGAATCCAGTCCAATGTTAATCTAATGTCGAAAACTCATTCGTCAAGTCCTGACTGTTCTGAATGAGGATTTCTTAGGGACCGCAATGACATTTTGGGAAGCATAAAAGTGTAGGACCATAAAAATGTCATAATGGACAATTTCCACATCCTTTTTATTTGTTGTGTCCTTTTTTTCAAGGCTTGAGGGATCATGACCCTCCGCAAATTAATTTCCATTCTAGCTTTTATAAACTATTTGTTCCTTCGGCATCGCTCCCTCCACGTTCTGAAATCAGCTCACAGAGTCACGCTAACAGTTACTGTCTATCTTATCATTTTTTGTGTGTGACGAATTCTCTATTATGTGCCTAAGATATTCTAGTTGTTACTTTCAGATTCTGAGGATGTGTCATTTTTATCTTTGATGTAATGAATTTGCATACACCTGGGTTCCCCCTCACAGTAATATGATTGGCTGGTGTCAGCCATAAATACAGACTGATGTGGAGGTATAGGGACGGCGCCTATTGAATACGCCTATTGTCTTCGCTTATTGCCTACGCCTATTGCCTACGCCTATTGCCTACCACTACGACGAGAACCAGTCCATTACTGTTACCTGCTAGATTGTCCTACTCAGTTACAGTAGTCCAAAAGCACTTTGCTACTTCGAACAAATATATCCCTTTCCGGAACATATCAATTTTCATCTACTTAAGGTTTCTTCGTAAGAAATAGTTAATTTCCATTAAAAAGTATAGGTTTAAGACGTTAAATACATAACCCTTTCAGAAAATAGTCAGAAAATAGTCATTTCCATTTCACCTCTGTATGCGTGTGTGTATGCATGTGTGTGCCCAGGCGCGTTCCTCTGTGTGTGTGTGTGTGTGTGTGTGCGTGTGTGTGTGTGTGTGTGTGTGTGTGTGTGTGTGTGTGTGTGTGTGTGTGTGTGTGTGTTCCTCGCTCGTGCGGGCATGTGCGTGTCGAAGACCACTTACAAAAATTGAATGTGGATAGATTCAGACGCGCTTATGAAGGATTAATCGAAAAGATTGGCTCGAAGAAGTATCTTTTTCATTTGCATGATCCCTTACGGAAACGAATTCTTCTACCTCAAACCCTTAAGCGTCGACAAGACTTATTTTTATATTCACACGCATTTACCAACCTGTATATGCTTTCTCCTCTAGAGCATAGCCTTCAGGAAATAAATATTTAAAAACGGAGGTGTGCACACCACAGGTGTGAAAATTAGATATTGTACGAGAGCTTTTCGTGGCTGCTTTGTAATTATGAGGACAACTCTCGATTTTCATATTCGAAATAGATGCCATGTTTGTATTCCAAAATCAAAAGGTATTCTAGCAATGAAATTGCCACTGTGATCTGTTTATATTTCTCGTAAAGATATTGCGTGCGTAAAGAGAATATTCTACGTTGTCCAAATTGGAGGGTCACTAAAAGCTTCAAGTTCTCATCATTATACAATTGAAATGGCCAGATCTAACACTAAGTTCTATGCTAACAGTGTCTCCTATCGCACTTGTCTTTTTGTGGAAAAAACTTCCTTCTGTCTTTTTGCATCGGCGTTAGTTTTGGTTTCCATAAATTAAAGTGCAATATCAATCGTTATTTTCTGTAGTCTTCATTCTTGTTCTTTTCTTGTTCACTCTCCTTTATAGTATTTTCCTCAGATTCTCTAAATATCCGTCACCCCCTTGCGTCTTTGTGGATTTATCATTTTTGTGGGATTAAATGATTAAGAGAAAAATATTAACAAATTTGTTTCAGTGGATTCCATCTGTCGAGAAGAAATGCCCATCAAGGTTTTACAACGACTAATCAGATGATCCGAGGATGGATTGTGTCAACTACAAGATGAAATGCATATCATTTTTCGGTTAGTTCTTTTAAAAGCAGTCAACACATGAAAGAATAAGCGCAGGGAAAACGTAATGCAAAGTTCATGGAAATGTGGAAAATATTGCAATGTACTTGTAAATTGATTCTAACCAATAGTATTATTATGATCCCCACTTCTTGATATAGATTTCGTTGTAGAAAATGAGTGAAATAACTTTTGGTGTGTCATGAACATGCTCAAACATCTACGCATATATATATATATATATATATATATATATATATATATATATATACAAGTATATGATTGGTGTATACGGAATAAATTCCAATTACAATCAACTACTAAAAAGAGTACTCAATATAGAGTAGAGCGAATATAGTTATTTATTTAAAAATTATAACATAAATATGTTATAAAATCACTACAAAAATAGCCATTTTGTGTCAACACCTAAAAATATATGTGTACAGTGTACACACATTCATCATAACATACAGAAGTACAGAAAAGTCAACCTATAGACAAACATACACACTAAGACATACACACACACACACACATCACACACACACATATATATATATATATATATATATATATATATATATGTTGAGAGAGAGAGAGAATTATTAATTATTGGAATCGGATCTACTCGGCTCCTCACGAAAGATTATTACATGTAGAACAACATTTCCGCCAAGAAAAACATGATTTTAAAGACGATGCCAGATTAACTATAATTTACAAAAATAGAAATAGACAGAAAATATTACGGTGGAAAAATTTTAGAAGAACATGAAGACAAATAGATTTTGCTTCTCGGAACACTTCTTCCAGACGGGCTTAGCCACAAATTTAACAATATAGAGAGAATTAATATATAACTCTATAAATTCACCTCTATCAACATTTCTCATAAACACAATACAGACAGGCTTACAGAGGTGTTGAGATCTCATAATTATACACACACTCACACAAATTTATACACATGCTCACATCATGCACATTCCCAAAGGATTAAATGATAACATACACTTAACGCACACATCCCCTTCCCAGCAACCAGTAAAAGTGGCAAAATCACCAAAAAGGGAATTCTTCGACACCTGAATCTCCCCAGGCACTTTTTTAAAAACAAACTGAAAGAGGCCATTTCAGCAACACAAGCAATGACCAAAATTAACGATAAAAAACAATGAAAACTACAGATAAATTGCATTTTCTTCATAAACAGTCATTCGCTCCTGTACCTCATTACTACTAACAAGTAGAACTTTTTTCCTCCCAAATATTTTTCTCATCATGATGGTCATGTTGGCAGAAACTAGTCGAGGAAACTAATTTATTAATATACAACCCTGTATGTCTGAAAATCGTATTTTTAAAATATTTTTAATGTTCAATATATATATATATATATATATATATATATATATATATATATATATTTTTTTTTTTTTTGAACAAGAATCATCAGGACTATTGCTATTGTAACAGAGATTATTACTCAGATTGAAGCTATTTGGAATAGAATGATTTTGAAATCTACTCTGCGTACACACTAAGTTACAACGTTCTCGTTCACTTGCATTCTTAATAGCAGAGTTTGGAATGAAATTGGGTGGAATGTAGTCCTTTCGCCACGCTAAAGAGGTTCCATCAGCCGCCATGACTTATTCAGCAGTTTTTTGTCCAAGTACATTATTCTTGACATCCAAAAATCACGATATTCTCCAGAGCCCTCCCTTTGCATCTTTTTCCTCTTCAAAAATCAAATCCCAATTAAAAGAAACAAGATTTCAAGACATCGCTGAAATCCAAGACAATACAAAGATGCAGCTGATCCCTAACTCGAAAATGATTTCCAGGGATGCTTCCATCAATGGACATGATGCAGGATAAAGTGTGTAGTTACAGAAGAAGAATATTCCGAAAGAGATTAAATGTCAAAATGTGTTGTAGTTTTATTTTATGGCACTAGTTTTGATATTTTTTTTATCAGACCTTTTATGAATTTGATATTTGTGCAGTAATTACTATTTAATATATGTTTCAATAATTGTGACTTATAAGATACTTGTTTTAAATGTTCCCTTTTTGCGAAAATACTATATTTCGTTTCGGGACATGGCGTTTGTGGGAATTATTCAAATGAATTTTTATTCCGAGTATTTTCTACTAATCTATTAGCCATTTTAAATTTAGTGGTGCTATTTAAATGATGTGTATGTTGCCAATACAGCCAGTACATTATATGTACTATATATCCGACTTGCCACTAATCTTAAGTTATTTTAAAGTTAGAATCTTATTAACAGCATTGTAATTATAATTTCCAATAATAATCAATAAATACCCACAATTTAATTAATTTGTGGAATTTTTAAAAAATACGATTGTATTTTTTCCTAATTAATGAAAAATGAACCTGTGTCACGTTCCTCGTGTTCTACTTCATTCTAATGAGAAATATTTCATATAAAATGATTAAACCGTTCTATGTGAATGAAATGATTTGTTTTCTTTTTTGTCAACAGTTGTCTAGTATTTCCTGAAATTTCTTTATCATGGGAAAATTTGATGATCCTGTTGAAATTCTTGTTGAAAATAAAAGCGCATAGTATTTTGTTTATGACTGATAATTAGCTAAATTCATTTCCTGCCATAATCTGAAATATTCTCCCTTAAATTATTAAAATAATTGTTGTAATTTAATGTTTACGCCTTGTTTCATTTTTTAATAACAAGATTATTATAGAACATTGAAGTTAAACTCAATCTCTAGAAAATACACTTTAAAGTGAATTCGACATAAAGCTTTTCAACACATGATAACCTTTCTAGTACTTAACCCTTGCTGTAGACGTTGGCGGATGATGTTATTCGCAGATAATTGTGGACGATCTTCATTTCATTTAACTTAAGTTACTTTGCCGATTAAAAAAAATATCACGCGGATTGAATAATCATTACTGAAGAATTATTAACTCATATATTTCGTTAGTTGCTCGCAGCCAATTTGTGATATGCGAGCAGACCCAAACTGCTCTTACTTGACACGTGGAAATTTTATGTCTGCCGTATGAGAAAGACTAACCGAAATAATCTATTGCGATTGCTTATATATCAATATGTCCAACATTCTCGTTAATACGATTCAAATACCACTTCATATGTGACTCAGGGTGATCACAGTTCATGCCTCTGGTACAGTCGACCTCCTTGATTACTCTTGTAAACTTGAAGGTTCAACTATTCCGGCACAATAAGACATTAGTATGGGAAAATATTTTCACCTGGAAAGGACCACATTGTCTTCTTTTAGTTTTTTTTATAAAAAATATTCTATTTAATTATGGTTTTTCGCTTATTTCGATTACTAGAAACGGTAGAATACAAAGTTTCACTATTTTTATCTTAGAATTGTAAAGTTACAAAGTCAACGTTTATTTAATCAGAAACATAGCTAATCCCTTCAGATAATAGAAGCAAGAAAATACCTTCCTCCAAATAAAAAATGTATTCCAGTTAGATGTCAAATTTAAATTTGATAAATAAATGCTTTACAAAAAATTGTTTTGTAGTCAAATGATGAAACATTGTTTTGATGTATTTACCTCCATAATATGATAACCTATACATTGATGGGTTTAACTATTTTTTAAATATAAAATCAGATTGTTATTTTGGATCAAAATTTATATTAAATTGTTTTAATTTTGCTTATACTTAAGACTTTGGAATATATTTTGCAAATTATTGTCAATCGTGGGTAAGTGAAACCTTTGAAACCAATCTAATGATGTTGAGGGCTTTACTTTATGCAACCAGGGATAACACATCAACGATAACAGACTACGAAGAGTAAGAGGATTTCACGTTCTGTTTTTTTCTTTTCATTTCTTTATTTGAATTTTGCAATGACCTTCTCTTTGGGCGCCTTTAGAAACATTTCCGTGATCATTTTCTTTGATGCCACATTCATTTGCAAAGTTTTCCCTCCCTCGTAATTCTGTTTTCCTTCACAATCTGCACTAAAATACCCGTTTATCCTCAATGAATTGGAATGTTACGTGTCTTTGCTTTAGGGCTTTCTTTTAAGTTAAACATTCTCAAGTTTTAATGATTTTTAAACAGAATTCAACACCTTATGTGAGAAATAATCGCTTCGAGAATGTTTTAAGAAAGAATGTTTTTCAGAAAGAAATGGAAGCATCAAGTTAACACAACAATAATATTACTGGAAGCAGACATTTGACGCATAAGCAACTACTTGCACACAGACATATGGTGAGAGATAGAGATGCATACATCTGCCTATATATATATATATATATATATATATATATATATATATATATATATATATATAAAAGTGAACATAGAAGTCAACACTTAGAGGCGACAGTCTATTTCATGCTAGACCAGGTGGCCTGACGATTGCATCTAGCATGGAACACACTGTCTCCCCTAAGTGTTGACGTCTATGTTCACTTTTATATTTGATATTGAGCACTTTATCCCATAAATATAGCACATTTTAAAACTATATTTCTTCACATATATATATATATATATATATATATATATAAATCATATCTATGCTTAATTTTAGGTGGCGTAATGGATGGCTGCTCGGATTTAGAGTTTAAATTCCAGTCGCGTTCATTACATTCCTTCATTTGGGAAAAGTATGAATCGTACTATTCTCTCCCCAAATAAGGGTAAATAGCAGGAGGCCCTATAGTCTTCGGTGGTCAACGGTTTAGAATAACAACTTTGAATTGCAAACCTCAGAGTAGCTTTTGTGCACCTGTTTGGGGGTCCAGTTCTGTGCACCGGTTACCTGTATTCCGCTATTTCAGAACGTGTGATCAGTTTTACACAAGAATGTGCCACTATAATAAAAGTCATGCGCGGCTGGTCTTGTGATTTGATCCTAAGAACTGAACTGCTGGATTCTCATACGACTAAAATGACTGGAGTGACACCATTATCTATAATAATAAAGTTGAACGTCTGTATGTATGTCTGTGTGCCTGTCACTATGTCCATCTATAGGAAGTAAAACTGCTTCACCGATCTTCATTAAATTTGGGATATAGATAATAGACATAAAATCAAGTGTAATGACAATATATTTGATTTATTTTTTAGGCGGGGTGCAATGGGGAAGAAACACACACACGAAAACTAATGTACCCATAGATTCAAAATCTAATGGGCAGATTGTTATGAAATTAAGAACATTTATTTCCGGCATGAGAGAGTGTATAATATACTATGTATGATATATATTATTTTGATCAATGGAGGTCCCGGGGAGGAGGGACACAACCCACACCCTCAATTTGTTTCCCTTCGATTTAAATGAAATTTAAACTTAGGTAAATGACCTGAATTGATGCCTATTCCCAAAATGTCAGCCAGTTTCAATAATATCAAGACACACTAAACAGGGCTATACCCACCTATATTGAAAATTTTGGAAGCCCATATTGAAACTTATATATCACAGGGCATTTACCATAGATCTATATGTTTTAGTTACCTTGATATATTTTAAAGCCAACTCCCAAAGTACTTATATAGAGTCCGAATGGGTGGAATGGGGTCTTAGACCCCTAAAAATCTAAACAACACAAGCATCGGATAGATTCTTATGCAACTTGAAAGAGATTGTATGTATGACACATACTGACATAGACTATATATTTATTTAAACTTATTAAAAAAAAAAAAGGTTGATTCTAGGGTTGCACAAATACCCGCCTCAAATAATTGTTTCCATGGATTTAAAGGAAATTTAAACCATAACACCATTTCATTTTTACACCCAGTCATGTAATTGAGACAGGAAATTTAATTTCCTAGAGTCTACACAATAGCTACTGTTGTAATCTTATATAATGATGCAATTAATAGGGATCCTAGTGTAGTTTTTCCATAATTTTTTTATCTTTTGGAAAAAGGGGGCATCAGTTGAATCTATGCAATACCTACAAATTCATTGATATGCACATTTATTTGAATTCATGTTAAAGTCGTTGACACTATAATGACCAAATCTAAAGAGGTCTATGTATTTCAGATGCCTGTTCTGCCAGCTGACTATTGCAAATAATTATTAAGCTACACCCTTACTACAATGCCTTCCAAAAAGTTCCGTTTCGGACCACCTAAGCAATACTAACGGAGGAAACGCGACAGATCCGAAAAAGAAAGAAAGAAGACGCAGAAAGGTATGCAGCTTCACGAGCGTAATAAATTCTAGAACAAGCGAATCTAAGAGGAATATTAGATGCTCAAAGGGCTGCAACAGCAAAACAGTCTGTAAATCAAGAGGAATCTGACAGAAGATGTGCATTATTCGTTAAACGGAATGCAGCTGTAAGTAGTATGTAAACCAAGAAAAAGATGACAGAAGACATACATTAAACGGACTGCGTAAGCTAGTGATGTGGGTGCCAAAGTTGGGACCACAGAAGGAAAACACGGAACACGGATTAGATGTAAGAAAGATATATTAACAACAGGTTACAGAGATAGCGTAAGCGGAGCTTACTATATGTTAGTGTCCAATATTGGTAGTCGTACGCGGCTCTCAACTGTCTCTCTATGTCACTCTCTGTCACTCTGTCTAGAGTGTTGTGTCGCATACTTAATATAGACCTGGAAGAGTCTATTGTGTAGGTAGTTCCGGTCTCACAATACCCCCCTTTCAAGAGTTTTCTTTTTGAAAAGGAGAGAAAAAATAAAACTGTTAATACTTTTTCCTCTCGGGATTTACGTCGAGCGGTTGAGTAAATTTCCTTTTCCTTCCTGAGCGTCGCACTTCAGGAGAGACTTGGGTCATGTCGAGATCGAAGTAGAGACCTTTATGCGTGAGCCACAGATTTTCGCGAACCATCTGGCAGTTTATGTAAAATGCAAGCACCAATGACGTACGAGCTTGCATCACTTGCGACTATGATGTCGAGACTAGGGTCGAAATGTGTGAGGGAGAGGTCTGAAGTAAGAGTTTTCTTGATCTTCTCGAATGCGTCTTGGCATTCCGGGGTTCATGACCATGGTTTGTCCTTTTTTAAAAGTTGGTTGAGAGGCCCTCTCAAATTTTGCATGTTCTTAATTGAACCCTTGGTAAAAGTTAGCTAGGCCGAGGAAGCTTTGTAACGTTATCTGGGGCCGGCATGTTTCTGATCGCGTTGGCTCTTTCTGGATCCGGCCGACGACGGTTTTTATTTATGACGTGCCATAAGTATTTAATCTCTGGTAAGAAAAAGTCGCACTTTGCATCCTTAACCTTAAAACCGTATTCTTGTAACATTTCGAATACGTTTATTATATGGTTCCGGTGTTCTGCCGTAGTTTTACTAGTAACCAGTAGATCATCCAAATAGGCTGTTGCGTAGTCAAGGTCGCCCAGCATGGCGTCCATGACCTGCTGGAAAATTGCAGGCGCAACCTTTACTCCAAAAGCCAGTCTGTTGTATTTGTACAACCCTCTATGGGTGTTTATGCAGAGCAATTTGGAACTTTCTTCTTCCACCTCTATCTGAAGGTATGCGTCCGAGAGATCAATTTTAGAAAAAAATTTTCCACCATTGAGTTTATTGAAAATTTCTTCGGGGCTTGGGAGAGGATAGTGGTGATCTTGCAAGGCATCGTTTAACCCTGTAGAAAAATCTGCGCATACTCGTATTTGATTGGACTTCTTTTTTACGTAGACCGTAGGTGCTGCCCACTTGCTGAAATCTGTTTTTGACAGAATACCCGCTTGTTCGAGTCTATCTAACTCTTTGTTGATTTGTTCTAGAGCAGTAAAAGGGAAATTCCGTTTCTTTTTGAATACCGGTTGTGTACCGTCCTTCACCTTGAACTTAGCTTTCATTTTAGTACATTTCCCAAGGTCGCCATAAAAAACCTGGGGAAATTGTTGTTTGAGTTCCTTTTTTAGATTTACCAAGTTGGACGTTGTACTTTGTATCTTGTGACAAAATATACTCATTGGGCAATCCCAAAGATTGAATCTTTCTATCCAATCTGTTACAAATAAGTTAACTGAAGTTTTCAATACATAGGCTTTGAGCTTTTTGGTAACTCTATTTAGTGTTACTGTAAGTATTACCTCGCCTAAAATGTTAATCTTTTCGCCAGTTACGGATTTCGCTGTTTTATCCGTTTTTAATAAGGTCGGCTTGTTTAATTTTCGCCAAGTACGCCAGTTAATGGTTGAAATATCAGAACCCGAGTCAAGCTGGAATTTAATGGAATTATTGAAAATATCCACTGTTACATATTTTCTTAAATTCCTATCGGCAATATCGTCAGATTCAGCTTGCCTAATTTTATTTTGGGGTTTTCTCGTTCTGTTGGCGTACCAGCACGAAGTTAGAATATGCCCACTTTTATTGCAATTTTTGCAATATTTTTTGTTCTTAACTGGACAGAATTTCATCCAATGCCATTTACCACAGTGGTAACATGGTCCGGGCGGTTTCTTTAACCTATTTGGGATTTGGTTACTGCGTAATTTAGGACATGAGATTTGCCTTTTGTCTTTTTGAGGGGAATAGGAAGTAGACTTGCTTCTGATTTTATTTATCTGAGCTACACCTGATTCCTCGATAGTGTTTGAGTCACGCTTTACAGATATTACTCTTTGACAGTCCGCTGCCAGTTGTTGGAGAGTCAATCCTTGTTCGTTGTCAAGCTTGGTCAGTACCCGTCGTCTGACTTCAGCGTTTTCTGCTGATACTAGACCTTGTGTGAAAATTAAGCACTTAAAATCATCGGCAGTCAGTTTGGCTAGTTTAAAATCATTACATAGCTTGTTTACCGATGCTGCAAATGTTAGAAAATCTTGCTGGTTGTATTTGACTGTGTTCAGGCATTTCCAACGTTTGTGGAACAAGATTGTGTTAGGCTAAGGATAGTTCCGATAGGAGCTTAATAGTTTCTGTAAAAATTTAAGTCAGTCGTTTTCTTGGGTAGTATGAAGTCTACGAATGTACTATGTTATGTAGTTCCCAGTTTTCTCAATAGAGGACGTATCTTTTTTTTTACTGGGCCATTGTTCACAGTCTACGTTGAAAATATCTTCGTAGCGCCTGTAAAAATGCCTGGGATATTTTGTCTTCCTCTGGTACGTATTCAAAGGTTTCCATTGTATTCTAGATTGTACTCTGGTAGAATATTATATCTTTTTCAGAGTTTGAGCCTTTTAATGCATTTACGAGTAATTCGTTAAGTTGTTTTTGTTGTAGTTCAGCATTCTGAAGCGTAATTTTTTGGAATTCCATTTGTTGTTTATTTAATTCCAAAAATATTTGTTGTTGTCTTTCTTCTGATTTTTGTTGCTGACCCAAATTTAGTTTTAACATTTGGGCAACTACTTTTTGAAAATCTTCCATATTTAAAAATGACAGCGCTTTTTTGTTGCTTTGTAACACGTGTACTAAGAGGAGATACATGATAAAATCTTGATAGATTTTTGTTCCTTTTTTTTTCTTTTACAGAGAAAAAAATATGGACAGACAATTAAACTAAACTAATTATATGTGTTTAGCTTTTCTTTTTTTTTTTTTTCAGATTCTGTGATTCCGTAATTGTATAAATTTTCACCACACTTATGTATCTTTTTTTTTTTTTAGAAAGGTACAAAAAAGAGAAAACTCACCTCAGTGAATTTGAGGGGAGAATAATTTTATGCCCGAGTTCAACTCAGTTACATAAAAAAAAAATTTTTGATAGTTTTTTTTCGAAAACTTGAGTACGATGGTAGTACTTGCTCTTGTATTGTCAGTTTGTTTTACGAACAACTGTGTTTTTTTTCTCTGTGTGTGGGTGTGTAGAAATCGTTCTCGTATTGGAATATTCGTATTTTAATATTCCATGGATGTCGAATCCCTAGTTCGTCATTGCTGTTTGGTATTGGAATATATGCAGACGCTGGGTGTTTAGCTTTTAAATCGCTAATGTATTAATACCAGCTTAATTTCATGTTCAGCACTGTTGTGGGAATGCGTGGAGTTTGTGTATTTTTCGAGTACTGTTGCTATTGATATGGTGAGAACGAAATTCTCGAAACCTTTCTGTCACCACTGTTGTGGGTCTGGAAAAGTATTGAGGTTTTTGACGTGAATGCGTTTGTCGAACTCTTCGTCGACACAGATGTGGGATTGTAAGGTATTTAGGTTTCGCCGTGAGTGCGTTTCTTGAATCCTCGTCGCCACTGATGTGGGTGCCAAAGTTGGAACCACAGAAGGAAACACGGAACACGGATTAGATGTAAGAAAGATATATTAACAACAGGTTACAGAGATAGTGTAAGCGGAGCTTACTATATGTTAGTTTCCAACACTGGTAGTCGTACGCGGCTCTCAACTGTCTCTCTATGTCACTCTCTGTCACTCTGTCTAAAGTGTTGTGTCGCATACTTAATATAGACTTGGAAGAGTCTATTGTGTAGGTAGTTCCGGTCTCACAATAGCTAGACAATCTGAAACTCAAGAAGAAACTGAAATGTTACGTAGCAAGGATACACAACAGTCTGTAAATACCATACAATCTAAAACTTCATAAATCAGAGAGAGGGGATTTAGAATGATTACTCGACAGATTGCAGCAACCAGGCATCTAGATATATAGCACTGAAAATAAAAATTAATATAATGGTATGCATATGTTTAGAGTTTTCCTCAATCTTTTATTTAGTTATATATGTGATGATTGCTTCATTTATAGACCAAAATATAGAGATCACAGGCCAAAATATGATATGCAAACATGGTGGTATTAGCCTGGAGGAGGCACATCATTGTTCTACATGAAAACTGGTAGTCATTTCTATTGCGTTACCTGGATGGATATAGTTGTATCACCTAAATTAATTCTATCAACTATTTACTATTATATGTTCAATACTCTCTACATAATATCTTTCAAAAACGTTCTACAATTTTGCCATTTTCTCCCAAACCAAGTCAACTACGAGTATTTCTAATAGTACGCTTATATAAACATACTAATTTCAGTACTGTACACTCTTTACATATAGATATGGTATTGGTAAATAGAAATATAGGTAAATATATATATATATATATATATATATATATATATATATATATATATATGTGTGTGTGTGTGTGTGTGTGTGTGTGTGTGTGTGTATATATATATATATATATATATATATATATAACAATAACATTTCGAAAAAATCTTACTTTTTGCCGACGCGTTTCGTCTTCTGACATTATGTCATAGTTACATGTAACTATGACATCAAAAAATTTCACTTTCATTGTTTGTCTTGATGAAGTCAAAAGACGAAGTGCGTTGGCAAAAACTAAGATTTCTTTTACAATTGTCATTCTGATGACAATTTGTCTTATCCTCAGAAATATTCTGGGAAATATATATATATATATATATATATATATATATATATATATATATATATAGAGAGAGAGAGAGAGAGAGATTTCCCAGAATATATATATATATATATTAAGACATAAAATAATAGTCGGACTTTGTCCATTTCATATATATATATATATATATATATATATATATATATATATATATATATATATATATATATATATGCATATATATATATGCATATATATATATATATCATATATATATATATATATATATATATATATATATATATATGCACACACACACACACACACACACACACATATATATATATATATATATATATATATATATATATATATATATATATATATTTTTTTCAGGTTCTGCTCTGTGATGATATGACGTTATTTGTTTGGTTTAAATTAATTGACTTTTACAAGTCCGTACTTCCCCCTTGAGCTATGAACACTGGGATAGAGAAATTGTAGATGCAAATATCTCGATGAATGAAATCTTAGAATAAATACTATTCAATCACTGCCAGAAGGAGAGTCTATGGAGGTTTCTGTCATGTGTCCTGTATTTAAGAATTCCAGAAAGCGCTCATGCCTGATGCAATGTTGACCCTTTACCTTCCTTAGTGTCATCAGCAAACTCTTTGAAACTTATAATCAACAAGAAGTTTGGATGAATAACCTCTTGAGTAATAATTACTATATATTCGGCTCTGCTAGATCCCCAGTTGATATTACTCACAGAATCGGCACTAGACAATAAATTGATCGCTAGAGACATCGCATGAGATATATCAAAGTTCATTGACGAAGTGTGCTAACCAGGGCTGCTGCATAAAGTTCCCATCTATAAACTCACTTGAAAGTTCTTTCACAATTATCAACACTTTCCAAACGGAGAGGTCCAAGAAGGGCATTGTTAAAGGCCAGTAATCGGAAAGCCATCAGATCAATACCCGTTTACATCAGGGTTTTTTTTTCTCATTCTTATCCTCTATACTAATGATCTGCCAAAGAATATCGCCCGTTTCTTAATGCAGATGACAAAACATTTTATAGATGCAGCTCAAAAAATCAGGATGAGCAGAACTTAGCAGTTGATCTCTCCTCCAACCTAGCATCCATAGCTCAATGGGGGAAGGACGGGCTTTTACAAGTCAATTAATTGAAACCAAACAAATAACGTCCTATCATCATAGAGCAGACCCTGAACATTCACCTTTCATGATGAATCTGTGTTCTTTCAAGAAGGTTTAAACCCTCGCGTGTTTATCAAGTTCATCTACTACTTTAAGTGGAACGCACGTATACGATCTATTGCTAAAGAACCTTGAAAAATTAATCGGCTCATTGAATCACTCCAGTAAGTATTTAATTCTCTGTTTAAAAAAAAAAACAAAAAAAAAACAGATGAGAGCAAGTTTGGAGATTAACTGTTATCTAGGATGGAGCCGAGTCGCAAATTGTCTGTATTGATAGACATCATAAATCATCTACGCAGACATGGATGGTGAATTATTTCCCATGTTTCAACACGTTTCCCACAAACGGAACGATGCTAGCCTCTCGCTGCTCTGTCGCTATTTCCATGGCAAGTGTGCTGACGAGGATATCCTTTGGTTCCACCTTTCCTTTGCAGCTGTGATCAGCTATATCGCGTACACAAGGGTAAATCATCCTCATTGTCTTCGCATTCCATCAATAAGAAGTAAGTTCCACTTGATTAGCTTCTTCTCAAGATCGGCTTTCTGGGACACAGTATTTGCAGGACGTTTTCTCCATCGCTATAATCTTGATCTCTTCGTGTCTAGGATTAACCGTCGTGTTTCTCTCCATAATCCACTGACCTCAACATCTTACGATTTCTTGTTCTCCAACAACACAACTCTATCCTGATTGGTTCTTAAGCCTTATATTGAGTGAAAAGTTTAAAAAAAATAAAGTAAAAATAAACTATTACCTAACTCACAAACCCCAACGTTAGTAAATATATAAACTAGACGTATATTAACCGACGTAGTTTTTTGGCCGGCTAACGAGCTTGTAATTTCGACCCGCACTAGGTGGTTTCTATTTTGGATAAGTAGCACGTTCAGGTAAGGCGATAAAACTTCTTTACTTAGGGCATACAGATTGACTATTTTAGGTTCGGTGCGAAAATTAGGTATGGCATACAGATTGACTATTCTAGGTTCGGTGCGAATTTTTAAAAAAAATCAACTGACGAAAGCTGGAGCGTACAACTGCCGAAACGTTGTAAATGTGACAATAAAGATGAGAACAACAGTCCGAACAATGTATATAGTGTAAAGAACTAATTTTCTTTATCGAACAAAAAATTGCTGTTGATGAATCTTAGGATAGTTGTCTGAGAAAAAGAAAATAGATTTAACCCAAACCCTCATTTTAAGATATCTTTATATTTTTCAGGCACGTTGTTTAGTAAATCTTACACAGCAATTGTTTTTTTATATCATGCAGTTGATGTATATTTTAAAATATCTTCGGGCATAGAAATGTTGCCTTTTATTTATTTATGGTTGGATTCATTTATTAAGTATGACTTTCTCGAATTGCAGTATTCGCAATATGACAAAACTTTCTTCTATTATCTCTTCCTCTGTCATTACCACTCACTTCCTCATCCCAGCATTCTCTTTATTTCCCTCTGTCATTTCCGTTTCTTTTATTCCCTTGATATAATCAATTCTCTAAGTTTTACCCGCCCTTTTCGCGCTCTTCTCTTTTTCTCTATTGGTGTTACCTTCTCTCGAATCTGCTCTTCCCAATCTATTGTCAGCCTGTCCTTTTATTTCTGCTTAACCTTTCTTATTGTTTTTTTTCTTCCTCTTTTGTATTACACTTTTTTCTCTTAAGTCTTTTCCTTCTCAGCCTATTATTATATTACTTATTACTTTCATCATTATTTCATTATGTCGTTGTCTCAAGCGCCGCCCTCCTGGGTATGACGATAAACTACATCCGCGTCCTGAGTAAGACGATAAACTACGTCCAACAGGAAGGTCTCTGATCAGGAGGTTTTGATAAAACACCTCTTAATTGCTGGTGCTCCCAGGTCCACCCTGAACCGGGGTGGTAGCACCTGTTAGGGTCCCAGCTATGGGCAAATATTTAAGACCCAAACCTGTGTAAAAATAGGTTTTTTATACCAGAAATACTTTGTAATCAAAAACTTATTACTGGTAATAATTTTTGAAGGAATAATTATTATCAGCAATACTTAAAAAATGTGCCAATAAGACAAACAGCTATACATTCATTAATAAAATGGACAATGGAACTATACTATAAAAATATTACAAAGTGAGTAATTAAAAGAAACATTTTACAAAAGAAAAACATTCAAGATTGTAATAGATTTTCTGAAAGCAGTTAGATTGTACTAACAAATATGAGCAATTAAAAATGGTTCAAATATATATTTATACATACACACCTTTTTTACCAAACTATCGCTATGAATCTATGTTAAAAAAAAATTGTTGTCATTAAATGACCCACTGTTGATATGCCATAAAACAAAACAACCAAAGCAACCAAATCTCAAGCGTCGTGGGTGATATACATTTGCTCGAATAGTTTGAAATCAGAGAAGACCACGGTTCTGTACTGCGTCCCAGTTTTGTGTTTGTCCGAACTATTGTACCGAACCTGATTAGTCCTATATTTCTACAGCTTTTCGTATCAACAATTCTGGTTTTAAATTCAGAGTCTTTCCTTCTCCTAGAATGCCACACATGATTATAGGACACATTCTGTTACGCTATGTACCCGTAGCTTGTTGGGGTGGAGAGGAGATGGATTTCCCAAGAATATTGACATGTCAGTGAATGTAATGAACACAACTGGAATTTGAATTCGGTTTTCCAATTTCTCAGTCCGTGCCCCTATCCACCATCCCTCAAGTTTCATTACGCAACCAAAGGAAAAATTTCTCTTATAGGAGTAATTATTAAAAGTTCTAATTGTGCAATTAATAACGCAAATATATGGTACTAGCAGCATGGCCCGGCGTTGCCCGTGCTTGATTCAAATATCGTTCGACTAATACAGCAATCGCTATCACTTGACTTAAAATATTTTTGCCCTTCTTTGCCTTTAAAGGAGTGCCCTTTGCTGTGCTGATGTTGCTACATGCCTTATTTCTTGCTTATCTCACACTGCGATTTTTTTCTAAGCTCTATACTAAACTTTACATCTGTTACGAAAAAAGAACTAAACAAAATGAACACAAAACGATCAACTTTAAAAAAGGACTCGTAACTGGAAAAAGCGAATGAAAAGAGAATGTTAACAACAAATACTTTTTCACACCCAACCCAGTTCTGCGGAATCAGAATCAACGTTGAGTTTAAGCAAGCGAATGAGCCAATTGGAGTAAAGTGCTATGCAGATTTAAATTTTTCTCACTTGTGACGAATGCAGCTATCGATTTTTTTTGCATGTTAGCATGCTAGTTAACATTCATGTCAGTCAGCTGTTAGCTCTCTCACTGGCCAATAGAATCTTCCTGCCTATTCGTGGCAGCCAGCTACAGGCTCTCACTCTGACCAGTACAAAATGACCGCAAACTACATGAAAACTGCCGTAGAAGCATGGAAAAATCGATTATTTCCACAATCGATGGTATTTGGGAAATGCAAAGTCACTCTTGACCTTCCCGCTAACTTTGAGCATGTAAATTTTGGTGCAAATCCGTCGAAAACTGCGGCCGTGCATTCGTTACACACCCACACATACATCCTGCATTTTATAGATATAGATATTTTTTAATCAATCTCCACCCAGACAAGGCAATAAGGCCACTAAGACACAAAAATTACAAGTTGTGGAAGAATTAGGAACAGTAACATTAATAATTAGCAGGAAAAGTAAAGAGTAATCAGGAGGACGGTACTTATCTATTGACATTGCATTTAGATTTTTGCAGATTAAGGATGGATGGAAAGTATTGAGCCTAACGGGAGTTCCACACACGAGAAACCCGAGAAAAGAAACTGTTAGCATAGAAAATAGGACTACATCTAGCCGTCTAAAGTATAATGGATGTGATTATTACAAGAAAGGTTTGTTCAGTGTGAGAGATTTGTTTTCATTTTAATTTTGTTTGCAAAATCTGCAGGCAGAGACAAGCGAATTCTCTGTTACTATAATTGGAATCTTGGAATCATTTTTCATTATTTTCAAAACTTGTGCGTCATTTGTCAGAATTCAAAATAAGCAAAAATTAGATTAGTTATCCTAGAAAATATTCGATGGCGCACTGCTACATCTAAAGAAATATATCTCAGTGTAGCTACGTTTTCATCTATCTAAATTTCATCTATGTAGATTTGAAGCCACCAATAAAATATATGTCGTCTTCAATCAGAATAGCAGCCTTGCTTTCATGAATGTTTAATTCGCTTATAGACGGATCTATTCGCTGACAGACGGATCTATATATGGAGACAACACCGGATCTAACGACAGTTTCTCCAGCCAAGGGGGACAAAAATTTGAATACTGCCGTATGTAAAATTTAATCTTCTTTTATGAGATTTCTCGAATATTCAGGCTGGTAGACGAAAATAATTATACTGCTTCTTAAATAAATGGAGCTTCTACTCAGATATGGGAATCAACTTTAACGCTTCCCGCTAAATATTTTGGGAAAAATGTTTCATTTTCAGACGAGTTTTTTTTTTTTAATTTTATTTGTTTTTAATATAGGAAAACAAACAGAGGCAACTTGAAGTATTCGAATGGTGGCTAACACATCTACCAGATGCATGACTTGAGATTAAGGTGCGTTTCCACCTCAGAAGGGCATAAAAACGAGTCAAAGATTGACGTATAAACAAGTCTGTAGCTGGTTTTTTGAATGTTATGTTTATACGTCCGTATCTGAAAAACACCGAAGAATAAACATAACTAAATAAATAAATATTCGTCCGTGTCTTTTTTTTTCGGTAAAAACGAATGTGCATGTCTACACCAAGGAAGAGGTTAAGTACTAGAATCTGTCGGTTTAATTGCCATAAATCTATTACTTCTTAAGATATTGCTTTTTTTACGTTCGGATACGAAACTGAGCAGATATGAATGATTCGAGAATCTGAGAAAGTCTTGCGTTTAAAAGGCACTATTCGACTTTGCTTCATCGTCAAGGCAATCAGTGACCGAGACTGCCAAAGACATGTCGAATCTAGTCACGGTTTCTCCTAAGAAGCGGGAAATTGGTTCTAATCCTGCAGGAAAACGCTTACTTTCTTTTAAAGATATTCCGACCGGTAGACGAAAAAAAATATATACTGTTTAATGGATAAGCAGAGAGTCTATTCAAATATGATTATCCATTTAAAAAATATTTAAGAAATAAAATATATCGGATTAATAAAAAAAATATTAATTTCTCTCTTATATATATATATATATATATATATATACACCCAAGTATAGGATTTGTGTATACGGAATAAATTACAACCAAAATATACTATTCTTAAAAGAGTGCTCAATACAGAGTAGACCAAATATAATTTATTCGAAAATTATAACACAATTATGTTATAAAATCACTACAGAAATGGTCATTTTGTTTCGACACTTCTAGTGTCTTATCAAATGATGGTGTATATATATATATATATATATATATATATATATATATATATATATATAAAGTGAACATAGAAGTCAACACTTAGGGCGACAGTCTGTTTCAGAGCTATATGCAATCGTCAGGCCTGACGATTGCATGGAACATGAAACGAACTAATATGTTCACCTTTATATTTACAGACGCTCTATCTCTGATATTGAGCACTTTTATTCCATAAATATACCTTAAGACTATATTTCTTAATATATATATTTATATATATATATATATATATATATATATTATCCCAAAAATTTTGACATTATTTCGCAGGCCAATAATTTTGGCGATTCTTGTTGAAATAACCTCAAATTTACACAGAATGTATCGAAGCAGACAAGATTTTATATTTAATGGAAGAGGACATTACGTGCTTATCCCAATGAGAATCTTCCAGAGAGATGGATCGTGCGTGGTGGAGATGAAGATATTTTTCTGTTGAAACGACAGCCGCTGTCACTACACCTGTGACCGCCTGATGTATTTTTATGGGAATATGTGATGGCACTAGTCTATGCCCACACTCTTCCTGCTAGCATTGATGAACTCAAGCAGAGAATCACTTCCGCACTGGATATTGTTACCGGAGACATGCTATAGCGCGTTTGGAAAGAGTTTAACTACCGATTTGACGTGTGCCGTGTCACAGGTGGTTTACATATTGAACATTTATGAAATCGATACAATAATAAACTTATGGTGTTCACAGTTTTCAAGATAATTTCATTTAAAATGATGTCAAATTTTAGGAGAGACTATATATATATATATATATATATATATATATATATATATATATATAATGAATGAATCTGTTGTAGAGTAGTTTTCACAGTGGAGGCTTGTATTGCAATAAGTCGTCCGAAATTAGGTTCAACGTACAAAACGTTAGGAACTTGCAATAATAATTAATGAAGCAGCAATCTAATTGTGATGGTTGATACTTCAATGTCCGACATCGGCTGACTCGCTCAACACCACTGAGCCCAACTAGCCACTGCTACTACTACTTATTATCTGTGGGAGAGTCTATTACAATAGAACAGGTATTATGGTATAATAGAATCATTCATACAAAAAGTAAATTTGTAACGTTAATGATATAAATTGGCGAAATCCTTTCCCTAACAAAATTTTAAAGATGCATTAACCTGCAAATCACACGATGAATATTATGATCCTTGTTTTTTTTTTAAATTATAAGCTGTATTATTTTTTTTTAAATACGCAAGTACTTTCGACTGTATATTCAGTCAACTTCAGACAGAAATTATGGAAATACAGCTTGAAATTAAAAAAAAACAAGGATTCGCCATTTTATATCATTAACTTTACTAACTTACTTTTTGTATGAATTATTCCTTGTAATATTAATTAAACTGCACCACATATTTTTATATATATATATATATATATATATATATATATATATATATATGAAAAAAGAAAAGAATAATTTTCTTTTCTTGCCCATATCCTTCTTTGATAGACGTGTTGATGTTTCAAGGCAAATGTAACTCTATGTTTAATTGGTTTCTTTAATTTTTTTAAAATTTTTCTAGTCATGTATGTTGGTTTGAAGAAGTAATATTTTTTTTAAGTAAAGAGATACTCCAAAAGGCCCGGGCTGCAGACTTATATTTTGATAAGATTCGATAGTGACATTCATATGATATTACCTTGTAAGTAAGAAGGCAATGCATTAAAAGAGAAAAAAAGAGAGTGCCGCTATCAAACAAGAATCACTTTCAGTAACCGTCTATCGTGAGTTGCCCTCGGGCCTCGTATAGGGTGAACTTTAGTACGACTAAACATAGAGAAGCCGCTACTGCTTTTGGATCGTTGAAAGCTTAACGATGACCGCTAACTATTCGCCCTGATACCTCGGTCGATTTTCTGATTTTCTCAATCTACCTCGAGTTATTGAATGTTACTCTTTTATATGCAATGGTCGTCATATATGCAAGGATTGCAACTAACATTTATATTCCCGTAGCTGCGTCTTGTTCGCATTTGGCAAAGTACCAAGTCGCACGCGCCATATTGACGTGTACCTCAAGAAAGGAAGCCAGGCTATCAAATATATTATAAGATATATAGTTTTAAAAGTGTGTCAAAATAGTTTGAAAACTATCTTGAAATATTTATGAAAACTGAACGCGTACAGACATTTTCGCTACAGACCATAACTGTATGCTTTGTATTCAATATATTCTAACAGAAAACAGAAAAGAAATCCTCCAATATCTGTCTATATTTCAGATATATTATGGGGTATTATGTACACTATATACATTATTCGGACTATTGTCCTCATCTTTGTCGGCATATTTATTACAACGTTTCGGGCGTTGTACGCTCCGGTCGTCTTCAGGTGGTTTGAATATCGAACTGAAACCTTTATTTCGCTCACTTGGGTAGACTGTTCTAGTTCCACGTGCCATGTCTAATAGATGTCAGTTATCAGTTATCTCCTGTTAATTCCCCTCTCCAAGTTCTCCACCAGGTGTTGAAGTAAAAAACTTTGGGTTCTGTCACTGGATCTCACCAACGCGTTTATCCACTGTGCTATGTGTCCTAGCTATATATATATATATATATATATATATATATATATGTATATATATATATATATATACTATTTTCATTATTCGGGCTATTGTCCTGATCATTGTCGCTATGTCTATAACAACGTTTCGGCCGTTGTACGCTCCGGCCTTTTTCAGGTGGTTGTAATGTCGAACTGAACCCTTTATTTCGCTCACTGGGATAGACTGTTCTAGTTCCACGTGCTATGTTTAATGGATGTCAGTTATCAGTTATTTCCTGTTAATTCCCCTCTCCAAGTTCTCCACTGACTTGACCGGGTATTGAACTCACACACTTTGGGTTCTCTCACTGGATCTAACTAACGATACATGGCACAGTGGATAAAGACGTTGGTTTATGGGACTCTTGATCCTGATTGTGAACAAATACAAGCAAACTAGCACTTGCAGCTATAAGAAAAACAATGAACATTCTATGACACTTATAGAGGAAAGAGGGTCTTGAGAATTTAACACTCACTTGATATACCGATGGGAATAGAAGCAAAGAAAACAACGATTCACTAATTTCACGTATTTGTTTGGATGTATGGATGGACAAAGGTGAATGGGAAACGGTCAAAATGTCACTTAGAAGACAAGACAGAAACTTACAGAAAAACATCATCAGCAACGTTCTGTAGAAACACGGAAAGTAAACAATATAATCTAAAATGAACCGTTATAAAATGTTACAAAATGCTATGCATTTATGAATTTATCTACTTGATTAGATAGTAAATTTTATTCCCGGAATGAGCCTGTAAAAACGAATGTTGCTTACCTGGTCACTATTATCTAGCGTCACCTTCAAAGAAATCCTTTTTGGAATGTTATGGAATTCGCGTGTCTTTGAAGCCATTTCTTTCGGGTAGAATGTTTTACAAATACTATTCATTAATATGGTCACGTGTTGCAGATTGTCAGGGACGAAAGTAAATCATTCTTCTTTTAGGACAATTTGCAATTTGGGAAATAGCAAAAGTCACTAGAGGCTAAGTTTGGAGTATAACGTACATGACCCATTTTTGTAATGGATTGCTGGTCATGAACCTGCGAACTCCTAATGCACCATTTTTCGCATTCACAATTCCGTTAGAATCTGCCGCAGTTCACCTATTCGTATTCAGTTCTTTTATGAGTCACTCACTTAATCAACGCAACTCTCACTGCATTTTACATCAGTTATGTGTATTTTTTGGCTTCCTACTACCTGCATCATTATGCCATTATGTCCTTTTCGCTCTTACTTGACCCACCTTTGCCTCTCGAAACACGTGTTTTGTTCATCATATGTTCACTATAAGCAATTTTGAAAAGGGCTAGCGTTTTACTCGGATGTTTAACAATTCGCTACTCCAGAATCTTTTCAAGTATTTTTCCGCTTACAGCATTATCATCATCACGTAGAATTCCAGCTAGTCCTCAGCATTCATGGGCGACTTTATAAGAATGCGAGCGTTGTAAAATATAAGGATCCACTCGGCTATTAATGATTACCTAAACCATTAACCGAGTGACATGCTATGCTCATTACGGAAAATAAACTGTAACGAATAAACATCAATCAATTATCTCTCTATATTTCCAATTATTTTTATTTGAATATATAAGATTGAATATTCGTTTTCTTTATTCGATATTTGTTTCTTAAGTGGCATATATATTTCTTATGGGTCATTTAATGTCGAAATTAAATTTTCTTCGGATTATTCGTAATTCCATCAACAAAAATGTATTGCTGGCAATATTTTTTTTCAAAAATATATTGCTGGTATTTTTTTTTATATGAAAATATATTTGTCGATATTTCTAAGATGAGGTATTATGTACACTATTTACATTCTTCGGACTATTGTCCTCGTCTTTGTCGCCATATTTATTACAACGTTTCTGTCGTTTTACGCTCCAGCCTTCTTCAGGTGGTTGGAATGTCGAACCGAACCCTTTACTTCGCTCACTGGGGTAGACTGTTCTAGTTCCACGTGCCATGTTAAATGGATGTCAGTTACAGAGTGGAATTAACAGGAGATAACTGATAACTAGCCCGAGCCGCTATCCATTACTCCATAGAAAGTAAGATGTTGTTATACGCAGCTCAAACATCACGTTCTGCCTTGCTACCAGATTTAGTTTATCCTTATACCTAGAACGATTCTTTATTGAATTGCATTAAAATATATGTAAGCGTTCTTTTACTAAATTCATCATTTTCCTTTGAATATCAAACAAAGGTTAGGAGCTCATATTTCGTTCACATTTCTAAAATGCCATCAGCCAATATATCAGGATGTATTCAGTCGATTAATTTTAATTAGAGGTAAACATTCAAACCGAATTTAAAATAAATATGATTAAATTAAGCATGTAAACTCCGTGGTGCAGTCGACTGATTGTTCAATCTATTAGACAATTTGAAAGTCTTGTTATGATAAGTTTTGATGCTAGATAACGCGCTGTAACTAAGGTCTGCTTAGCATAAACCAATATATATATATATATATATATATATATATATATATATATATATATATATATATATGTCATTCGCATACAGACCTGTTTTGTTGTATCATAGCTCATCACTGCAACAGAGACAACCAAAAGCTTCAAGCCAGGATCGAAAACATACCAATTTGGTATCGACCAGAGTTTCTACACCTAAGACATCGACGATTCGGACGAGGGAAAGAAGAATTCTAGCGTATTGTTTTTTTGCAAAATGTAAACAAACCACAAGCAGCTAGAATGCTCTATTCATTAATGAAGAGAGATGCATAAATATATATATATATATATATATATATATATATATATATGTGTGTGTGTGTGTGTGTCTGCGTGTCTGTGTGTGTGTGTGTGTTTGTGTGAGCGTGTGTCTGCGTGTGTATCTATGTGTGCGTGTGTATTTATTAGATGCTTTTATATATATATATATATATATATATATATATATATATAGTTAATGCAAAAATAATGACGTATTAATGTCGTTTTTGACCTTAAAAATACGCCAAAAAACGACATTATTACGTCATTATTTTTTTTCCAACCTAATATATATATATATATATATATATATATATATATATATAGAGAGAGAGAGAGAGCGTATTGTTTTTACGAAGGTAAACAAACGCCAGACTATTTGATGAAGAGCGATTCATATATATATATATATATATATATATATATATATATATATATATATATATATATATATATATATATATATATATATATATATATATATATATATATATATATATATATATATATATATATATATATGCGCATGGCCGAGTGGTTACAACGTGCTGCGCCATGAGAACCGGGTTTCGAATCTCAACTTGGTCGACGTTATCCGAGTGGTGAGAGATCGATCCCAAAGTGCACCACGTTTGGCAAGTTCTTGGAAACAATACCACGGTTTGACCCAAGCCTTGTGAGTAAAATTGGGTTGACGTATCTATTTGCGTTGTCGATAGCTGTGTTAGCACAAAGCCACAAGTCCATTGTTCAAATTGTGGATCACGCTAGATAACGCGCTGTAACTAAGGTCTGCTTAGCATAAACCAAATGTGGGCCCTGTAGGCGGTGACCAAACACAAATGCGACGAAGCCAGCGTCTGCAATAGGGATTTGCAAACCGCCTTAGTACAGGGTACCCTTTAATGCGAGTAGCCAACTATTACACGTACATATACATACATATATATATATATATATATATATATATATATATATATATATATATGTATGTATGTATGTATATATATATATATGTTTATATATCAATTTGTTTTAAGAGTTTTCGTATACGATATTGTTTCAACACCCTTTTAATAAAAGCGATTGACTGAAGAAGCCAGAGGTGATTTATAGATCATAGTTGTTTCACTGAATTTTCCTTCGATATTTTCCAGTTGAAAATCCCATTCAAAATTAAATCACAATACGGCAGGCATATGGTCTTCTTCATCCTATTTTCAATCAAGATAATACGTACTAGTTTTCTTAAAAATATAAAAGATTATACAGCTTCCAAAAATCTATTAAATCCGTTATATTTGAAACAAGTTATCTTCATTGAAATATGCTTTTCTAGTAATCGTCTTACAAAATGCCAATACTGTTTTATATCATGCAAGCAGTGAATATAAAACAGTTTTATTTATGAACAGCAAAAGCTTATAATTCACAATAAGAAATTTGTTTTAATATTCCCTAAACATATCATAAACCTATAGACTGAATCCAATCCCCAAAATTGTTATTAATATTTATTCGAATTGGTGTTCAGAAAATTATTGATGTGTGAGTAGTAAACGGTTCTTGCATAATTTTATAATTTACAATGCAACTTGGAAGTCTTCTTTGCGACTAGGAATTCTCACTGGCGCCAGCAAAAGACTGGATTTCGCATTCTTATTTTCAAAGAAAGCAGAAGAGGTGTCCACGCATGTAAAACTGGTTCCAAGCAATATTCGTACACTTGTTCACTTTTACTCGAAATATGATAAATTTGGTAAAGCTGAAACAAGATGGCGTTTGCTTTCTAACATTAAAAAGAAAATATAACGAATATTTACTGCATTAAGAGCAGTATTTGAGAAAAAAATTTAACGTGTTATTTTCGAACTCTCCATTAATTTAAACATAATATTTCAAAATATAATATAACTACATAATATACATATAATTATTTTTAAGAGTTTTGCAAAAGGATCAAATTGAACAAGCAGAAAACTGAAATATATGAAACTAAATTCTAGGTAAGATATCTATGAAGATAATGATGTCGATTTCGTTATTAAGGTGGTCCTCAATATCAGACAATTTCCTCCTGAATTTCAGTGTAATTCACTATATTTAAATCATTTACTCTACAGTTCTGCAATCAAACCATTTGCACAATTTTGCTTTAGTTGAATTATTATCAACTCATTTATATATATATACACACACAAACACTTTCACAGAAATATACATACATACATATACATATATACTAAATATAAACATACCTACATATATATATATATATGCCAAATATAAATATACCTACATACCTATATATATATATATATATATATATATATATATATATTCAAATATGAATATACGTACATACCTATATATATTTCAAATATAAATATATCTACATATCTATCTATATATATATGTTCCAAAATTCGCTTGAAGATGAAACAGAGCTAATGATTTAATTTAATATAATTGAATTTGAAGTTTTTGGTTTCTGTTTTTGAAACATGTACTTCCTGTGTAGCGATGAAAACATTTTTAAATCTGTTAATTTATAATATTTATGCTCTGTAAATTTACATTGAGTTCTGTTTTGTAAAAAAAAATATCAATAAGAATAATATATGTGTGTGTGTGTGTAAATCTATATTGAGGAGAAGACATGCTTAAGGGCAATCAGCAAAACATCTGACGACTATGCCATAGTCGGAATTCACTTTTTTAAAATAACAACATGATTTTGTAAATATAAAAAATAAAGTAAAATCCATCAAAGTCTGTTAATTCATGCATGTGAAATATATATAGAAAAAAATTACAACAATGTGAAATGCATATAAAAAAAAATCGAAAAAATTTATGCAGTAAATTGCTGATACTCTCTGAAGAGTGAACAAACAGGAGCGCCTACGAAATACTGGAGTCGTGGGCCTGAATCAATTAAGTGAAGCTTTTATTCACATCAATTCTACTGTCATACCTGAACGTACCTATTCTATTGTTAATAGACTCTCCCACACATAATAAATAGTAGTAGTAGTAGTAACGGTCGCCAGTTGGGCTCAGTGGTGTTGAGCGAGTCAGTCGATGTTGGACATTGAAGTATCAACCATCACAACTAGATTGCTGCGTCATTAACTCTTATTTCAAGTTTCTAACGTTTTGTACGTCGGACCCTTATAGGACCGACTTAGCGAAATACAAGCCTCCACTGTGAAAACTAATCTACAACACCTACATGAATAGATATTTTGAGATAAGATAAATTACAAGTAGAGTGGACGTTAAAGTCTCCAGTTTGAGTATCAACAGTCCTTTGGTTGCCTCACCTGATGATGATTTTATGGCGTCTGATTAATTTTATTCCTTTTTGTTATTTGCTTCGGTGACGCCAAATCTCAGTGAAGAGGTGTTCGGCTGCGAACGCTTTATCACTTCGTTTGTTAGTATTTTAATAGTGGTGTCTATGCGAGAATATAAGAAGAAAACTATTCACTAATAATAATAATAATAATAATAATAATAATAATAATAATAATAATAATAATAATAATAATAATAATGACTACTATAAAAGAAATGCTGATATAAATGGGAAACTAACAAAGGGAGACATTATTTGTGACTATTTGGTGATGAGAATGTGTATAATGATAAGAATGACTATAAAATAGTAGCTGTATTAATGAAAAAGTGAAAAGTCAGAAGAGAAATTTTCTTTAAATAAATATACAATAATTAAACATCTATACGGATGCCTATACATGATCAGGAAAATAAGGAACATGAAAAATAGTGGAATATATAAGGAAGTATAAAAAATTTACCAAGTCTTGTCCAAATATTAACACTAAGATGAATATTGTTTTAGTTGTTATTTTTGTAAAAAAAAGAAATCGATAATCATTGAGAATTCCTCGCTCTTCATTTCATCCTTAATTCTGTGGTATAGTAATTAGAGTTGTCTCTAATTGTTTTTTTGTGACTGTCTGATCGAAGATGAAATTTAGAGTCAGTTTCACCAGAGTAATTGACTCAGTCACATGCGTAGCTGTGATTCAGGTAGATTATGTTTCGGCTGTCACAAGTAAGTTGTGATTGTACTTAAACTAATGCATCTGGAGGATTGTATATTGCATCGGTGACAATGTGCTTACAAATATAGCAACATGGTTTATTACATGTCTAACTTCAAAAGAGACCATTTGTTCGAAACGGTTTAGAATATATACACACAGACAATGTGTGTGTGTGTGTGTGTGTGTGTGTGTGTGTGTGTGTGTGTGTGTGTGTGTGTGTGTGTGTGTGTGTGTGTAATGGCATCCCAAGTTTCAAGGAACCGGTTCTATAAAGGCAGGTAATATTTAGGAACATGTTCTGTTTATTTTATTTTCTATCTGAGAATGAAACCATTTATTTATTGAGATATTTCCCGATTGCAATTCTGTTCTCATCATATTCCTGTTAAGAAGTCTGATGCATTTTGAATTGAATGCCATCAGCTTTGTTATGGTTTCCTAGCCAGATTCAAAATGAATCGATGCAGTCAAAATGATCCAATGGAAGACCTATCACATTTATTAATAGAAGCTGTTACAAATTTTTACCTTTGCCAATATAAATTATGTTCATCACAGAAAACTCTCTGTCAGCCACCACAGAACTTACAGCAATGTTATTAAATATATTTTTAGTTATTATATATCGGCTATTAATATATAAGATTATTTTCGGATAATTCAACAACCAGTTCGCTAGGGTTTTATAATTTTAAGAATCAGTTCGCGCGAATCGGTATAATACCACACCTCTCTCTCTCTCTTTCTCTCTCTATCTATCTATCTCTCTCTACACACACACACACACACACACACATATATATATATATATATATATATATATATATATATATATATATATATAACCGCCCACTTCTTAGTCTAAAGAGAAACATAATCACTTTTGTATCGCTCTTTTGTTCGGCGAATGGTTTACTTGTCTACCTCGTAATAATAGCTCGATAGTGTCAGTAATGCTTCCATTAATTGTAGATCTCTCATAAATCCTTGAAACTTTCAGGTTGAAAGGCAGGTTCGAGCCCAATCACTGACTCATGCGAATACCAGGTGAAATATTCTTGTATGTGTGAGTAGAGTAATGAATATTAGCTCGGATTTGAAAGTCGGAGAGCTGAGTTTTATTCCAGTCGTCTTCGTTTTATTCATTTCTGTACAATTACCCTAAGCAAAGATATTACTCCACCTTTTCTCCTCCTAGCTATGGATTAATCAGTAGATCATTATCTTTTTTATTTTTTTTTAAATCTGGCTTTAAAGAACTGCAAAAGATCAACAAGCCGTCAAAAATTAGAACCAGGTTCTACACAAGAAATTAAATACTAGTTGATCTCTCCACATAACCATTTTTATTGGATGTTTTGTATCTTACCGGAGTACAAGTTGCTCGGCCCCAAGGAAGAGAAGTCATTTTCTCTATTAAAATTAAATGATTCACAACTCAGATATTGTGAAAAGTAAATGGAAACTTCTATATACGTTATTATATTTTAAATTTAAATATCCTTACGTTCATGATTATTCAGAAAGAATGAATCGATTTCATGACGCATTACATCAGTTCTCAAGCCTCGCTATGGAATGAGTCAGTGACTATTTCAAAGAGCAGTTTTTTTTAAGCTATGAATGGCTGTACAGGGGCACTGTAGGGAAGTCGTATCTCCGGCAACGTTCAATTATTTGTTTATCCCCGGAATGGCGAGTCCTTAGCAAATGGAATTCTGCGTTCTCGAGATCGTGAAAACAAATACGGTTGTCACGGTGCAGCGTGCTTTTCGAAGGCGATTCGACATCAATCAAGCCCCCCCCCCAAGAACGTTCGACATTGTTTTAAACAGTTTCAAGAGAGTGGGTGTCTGTGCGATGGGAGAAGTCCATGAGTTTCGGAAGAACAAGCCCCAAGAATCCTAGCTGCGTTTTAGGTGAATTCATTGAAGACCAAAACTCGAGCTAGCCATGAGCTTGCGATTTCTCAACCCATTATCTGTCGTGTGCTAAGAAGTGACCCTGCGATGGATTGGTCGGAAGAGGGCCCAAGGCCTTGCTTTTTTGCCTGGTCTGCGAGATCCCCAGACCTCACTGTGTGTTTTTTTTCTTGTGGGGATACGTAAAAGATCGCGTTTACGTTCCACCGCTACCCATTAACCTCGGCGACCTTAAACATCGAATAACAGCGATCAACATAGTAGATCCTGATATTCTGATACGCATCTGGGAGGAATTATCGCACTGATGTTGGCCGTGCTGAAGGTGGTGGCCATATTGAATGCTTGCAAGACAGGAAATAACAGGTGATTGGGAGAAGAATACTTGTGACTTGGCTGGTATTCTCAACTGATTTTCCTCAGTAAAATATTGTGTAACAAAATTCGTTTTTCATAACCCTGTATTTTAAACTGTATATCCTTTTTTTTTTTTTTCTTCTACTAATTAATACGTCTCTTCTCGATTATATAGAAGCGACTTTCTAAGAAATTGAAATTTTAATATAATACATAATTAGTTTGATGTCGATCTTAACTATAGGTATTTTCTTAGTGCTATAATCTTTGTAATCCAATAGGAAATGGAGAAAGTGACTGTCCGCTCATTTTTAGCAGAGTTTGTTACACTCCCCAACTTCTCCCAATTAAGCCAGCTTGTCTCGGTGTGTATGATACACACTCAGGCATGATGTTCCCTAGAGAAAGCCTGCTACGTCTGTGCCTCGGAAATAACCACTCTACCTTGAGTGAACCTTGGGCCTTGTATTGGGTGAAAGATAGTAAAAAAGAAATAATAATAAAACCCCTTTCAGCTTGCTTTCATTTAGTATATTATATATGAGTTCTTTTAGTTCTCTCTCTAGGTATAAGTGGTGTGTCATCCACGCACCACGTGCAGTTATAATTATGACCTAAAACCCCTTGGGTATAATTGCAGATATGTCTTCTACTTCGCTTAGGGTCATCATGCTAAATCGCTTGGGAAAGCACACCAATATTTTTTTTCTATTTTTATCTAATCACTTGTTATACTGGAACACACCTATTCTATAGTTAATAGACTCTCCCACTTATAATAAGTAGTAGTAGTAGTAGCAGTCGCAAAGTCGCTCAGTGAGTTGGTCAGTCAGTCGCTGTCGGACACTAAAAGTATCAGTGACCACCACTAGATTACTCTGCGTCATTACCTATTATATCAAATTCTTAACGCGTTGTTCGTCGAACCTTTTTAGAACCGACTTAGTGAAATACAAGCCTCCACTGTGAAAACACTCTACAACATCACTGAATTGGTTCTCCATATGTAAACGGGTTATTAGTTCCCAGTGTTATTCGAATACACTTTTCATGCATATCAATCTTTTCTTCCTGCCGTACCCTACCAAATCCTTTGTGTAGTCAATGAAGTTTTGATATAGGTCTTTCTGTATGTGCATTGCTCACACTGACAATATCCTTATCATAAACATGGCATTTTATCTTTCCGTCTTTGAACAATACTATAACGTTCTTGTCTTATTTCGGGTTTCATACTGAAACAAACTGAAGTCATCAAAATGTTAATTATTAGGCCTGTTATGTAGCCAATCGGAAAAACCAGCCTGATAAACCACGCGTAAAAAAAGTTCTATTTTACGCGTGGTTCATCAAAGCTGATAAATAAATGGTGGTCGTTTAGTGAACATTTGATGCCGTTCAGGATACGGAAATCATCGGTAGACAGATGAGCTTGTCACAAAGTTAATTCTATCGACTTTATCTCTAATGGAATTTAATAAATAAACACAGGAATAAAAGTTTAGTATCGTCCTTGTTGTAACTTCCGCCTAATATCCTAATATTATGCCTCACTTAGGCTACTCGATGTGAGGTCATTAGAAATTATACTCGACTGACTCCAACGGACGGGTATTCACCCAGTCTCCCCAGTGAGACAAAATGCGACACAAGGTGGAGTTTCGAGTGGGGAACCCCAGAGCGTACACTTGGGACAATGGTCAATATTTACGCAAACTCCGCAACCGTGGAATTAGACACTGCATTGTCTGTCCTTCCCAAGTGAGACCCCGTCCGGAGGCAGATCCTAGAGTCTTACTCGGTCCGAAGGCAGAGAACTTGACAATCGCGATCTGTTATTTACTGGTCGCCCCACTGATACGACACAAGGTCAAGTTTTCTGTGGGAAACTCGAGCCACTGTTCAGAATTTACACAGCAGCCCCGCAAAATACTGGTGTATTTATCTCAACCGATTCTCTATCTGAAGAGAGAGCACTGACTGAGTCACCCACTGCCCGAAGATGTCTTGTCAGTAGCAAGCCAGACAGTGAACTGCCTGACTCCAACTTGTCAGTTTCACGGAGTCTCTATCCGAAGATAGACCTCCGCGCGAAGATGGAAGTCTTGTCAAGTTCTGCCCGAAGACAGAGGTCTCGTCTTGTCGCTAGCCTGGGACAGACTGCGACGAACTGATATTTATTAGTCGCCCCAGTGCGGACTAGATGCGACACGCGGTCAAGTCCGTGGGGAACGCGAGCGTTTCTACCCGGGCCAGAGGTCAAAATTTACCCAGCCCCAGCCAAAGCGAGCTCGTGTCTGTTTTTCTCAGCCGAGTCTCTATCCGAAGACAGAGCCCGTCTTGTCAATCTCTGTCGCTAGCCTGAGACAGACTGCGACGAACTTCAAATTCTTTAGTTAAGGCGTCTTGCCTAGAACATTTGTTTTACCAACGGTATCTTAATTACTCTCCAAGAATCCTTCAAATTTAGGCAAATATTTTCCCCGACGACAAAATTGTTTATTTAGTTCCTGCAAACAATAACTAAAATAGATATCCGCTAAGTTATGTCTCTCCTTCAGTTGAAAGTAAACAGTGTCTAGATTTCGCACGCAATCGAGGTTCAAATACAACTGTCATTATTCATTCATTTCCCTAAACCTATACAATTTGAAATATGGATTCCATGTGTAAGGTTTAGGGGAAATTAATGTTTTAAGTTAAAAGATGAATAAATGGTTTGTTAAGATCAATTTAAATTTAATAATTTCTTAGAGTAGTTTATTAAAAAAAAACTAGCTGAATATTAACTATATATAATTGTAAATAAAACATAAAAGAATATTTGCGTTTTACGACAGCTGCATACTTTATTTGTTTCATTTGTTTTCTAGGGGTAATCAACACATTGCTGGTTATTTCAAACCAGAATATAGTTTTATTATGTATTTTTAGATGGGAGATAATAGTGTTTTATTGATGCCAAGTCTTACTAATTAACCCATAGCTAGAGGTAGAAGAGGATGATTCACACTTTTTCCAAGAGAATTTATGCGTAAGTGAATATAACAAGCCCAGGGGGAATTGGAACCTGGGCCTCCGGTTAAAAATTCTGATCCTTTACTCATTACACCTTCCGCACATCCAAGCTTATATGACCTAGTATTCCCAAGCGGTCACCCATCAAATTACGGACCCGACCCTACGATAACTGTACTGGAGCTAGTGTCTTGACGTGACGTGACTTTAATCGACAGCTCTGCAGTTTCTCGAAAATGTCTCTTCAAGACTGGTATATATATATATATATATATATATATATATATATATATATATATATATATGTCTGTCTGTGTGTGTGTGTGTGTGTGTGTGTGTGTGTGTGTGTGTGTGATAGAAATTATTATGAGGATTTGAGATAATTATAATTAAGTAATTCATCGAGTCTAGAAGAAACCTCAACAGAATGCAGAAAGCAATAGACGCTTGTTTCGTCCTATATTTGGGACTCATCAGCAGTTTTTCTATCACTTGTATATCCTTGCTTGAAGCGGCTTCTAATGATCTGGATGGAGCGACTTGGGGATAGTAGTCGTGGTTCGTGGGGGCACAGTCTTATGGGTAAGGGAAACTTGGATGAGTTCCACCACGGAAAAGGTGATCGAGCGGAGCTATATCGAGTCTAATTCGCTAGATCTTCACCACCGAGGCCTGGTGGTATAGTTGGTATGTCGTTTGCGGGATAACGTAAATATCCGGGTTTCAATTCTCGGTACTTGATGCGCATTGCAGATGAGTCTCAAATATAGGACTAAGCGGCCGTCCAGTGCCTATATGTATCTTACTTGCGATTTTATATTTGCTCTACTTTTATCGTTGACGACTTTAATTTTATTATTTATGTTTATGTATGTGTCATCCGACATATAGTTTAATTATGTTATTTGCAAGAGGTTAAAAAAGAACAGAATTAAACGAATCTACCTATTTATACTGGTCTTTATCAATTCCAAAAATGTTAATTCACTTGCAATATGTCATTGAGTAAATTGTGTTTAGTCCTCTACAAAACCTTTCCATTCTGGGTATGACGATAAACTACATCCGCGTCCTGGGTAAGACGGTAAACTACGTCCAACAGCAAGGCCTCTGATCAGTAGGGTTTGAAGGGCGTGGAACCACCTCTTAATTGCTAGTGTTCCCAGGTCAACCCTGACCTGAGGTTGTAGCACCTGTCAGGGTCCCAGCTATGGGCAAATAGTTAACCCTGCAACTGAAGTAAAAAGCATTATGAAAGTGTAAAACTAGGTTTTAATACCAGAAATAATTTGAAAAAAAACTTATTTCCAAGAATAAATTTTTGAAGAAGAAAAACTATTATCAGCAATATTTTTTAGAAAGAAAATTACCAGCAATATTTTTTTTTTAAATTTATACTACCAGCTATACATTTTTGAAGAAAAAAGATTACCAGATATAGATGTTTGAGAAAACAAAAATATTACCAGGAAAAATAAAGTTGTCGGCATTAAATGACCCATTGAGATTGATATGCCGTAAAACAAACTAAAACAAACCGAACCAATCTACAAAACCTTTGTAATTGTTACCCCGCAAATATTACATTCTCAAAACAGTAAGCAAGACTATTAACCTACATTGTGTGGCAGAAATAATTTTAAGATTAAAAATAGACGACAGTAACTGCTATTAAAATAATTATTTCGACGTTTTACAAAAACCTCTACAGTTACAAAACATTTTGTTTTAAAACAAACATCCTCCAATTGATGGTATGTATACACTTGTAGATAATTTCTAAAGTTTTCCATCATTGGAATTTCGAGCGCTTCAAGGTCTTCCAGGGAGATTTTTTTTCAACCACTAGCAGTATCGATTTTCTATCCCGATCAGTATAATTCCAACTCAATATGAAATGACCACGGAAATACTCTGTGTTGCAATTAAAAATTCACAAGTTTTACAAAACGTTTCAACAGCAACCATAGGATATTCATCAGTACAAACAATAATAGTAACTAATGATATCTGAAAATAAATGGTACGGCATTAACTTCATAAAGACATTAGTGCCAGTTGTCTAAGTTCAATAGCGCCACGCAAGTGACAGTTTAAAATGTGTTAGATATTTTTGCTGCGCCTTGTACAATACCTCGCAATTAGTGCGTCATCGTGTTTACCAACTAAGCTACGTTTCCTAGCTAAAACGTGTTCCAAATAGCAGTTTCAATCGCAGTTCATTCCATCAGGCTTTTGGACTTGACAAGAAGTTACTTTATATTGTTAACGTACATCCTATGGCACTCCTTTCGTGCGGCCGCTGATAGCTTCTGGTACATTGGATCGACTAAAATGAAAGATATAAAGAAAGAACAGCATATAGATTCAAGACTTTTAAGTCAAAGTTCAAAGAAAGAGTTTGATGCCTTTCTTCCAATGATGAAGATAGGAGGTAAGGAGTAGCGTTTCATTTTTATGCACATCAAGCGCCAGATATTCTTTCTCGACTTTGACAAAGCACGGTATTTGCACTCTAGACTGAATGTTGAAAAATTCTTCCCAGTGTTTTACTTCATTCTTTTGTACGTTGATGGCTTTATATAACTTCATAGTAGAACCTGGAAGAAAAATATAAGATAAGATTCGCAAAGTTCGATGGAGTTGTAACCGAAGTTTTCTTAAGTTGAAAAAAAGAAAAGATTGTAACAAATATTGATATTTTTAAGACATTTTTTTATGTTTATACGTTCTTTTCTTAGATACAATATCCGGAGAAATGCTTTTTATAATAAAAATTAACACATTTACCGGCCTGAATGTCGAAAATTTTTATTGAAAATATGCGTCCTCCGACAGGAATCGAATCTGTATCCTATACGGAACCGTCATATTTTCTGACGCAATTTTCTGAAAATTTCTCCGGACATTCAGGCCGGTAAATGTTGTTAATACGGTTTTATTATAAACAGAGCATTTACTTAAAATATTTATATCTAAGAAAAGAACGTATAAACATAAAAAAATGTCTTTAAAAATAATTGCCGGTCTTTGTCCATTTCACAAATATTGATATCTAATAAATTTATTTAAACGAAAAATAATTCTAAATAAATGTTAATAAGGATAAACGAGTTATTTTGCTGTTATACAATGAAAGATTCCATTATTCCCTATGTTAATACGCTATTATTTCATCTAATTTTCTTCTGAACGTTTTCCTCTTTATTATAGAACTTTACGTATTCTTTTTTAACATTTGCCAGCAGTTTTATGCGAACCAGTACGATTATTTCTCGACGGAACGTTTATTTGAAACAACACGCTTATTTAATAGAGATTTAGTAACTTTAGATGTGGCACAAGGCCAAAAATATGAGGAAGCTAGTGAGTATCGATCTCACTATTCGGTCGTAACTGATCTAGCGAGACAAGTTTAAAATTACAATACGTCGAAGTGACTCTATTTTAGCAGTTGCAAATTCCCGCCGACGTTCCAATTTTAGTCAGCTTTTGTAATTAGAAGAAAAGTGTTGAAACAAAAAGAAAAAGGAAAAAGTGATGCTCAAATACAGTTTTATTGAAGGCAATTCTTATCAAGTAAAAGATGAAAAAAATAAGATTTTATTTCTGAATTAATATTAAGTTGAAGTTCATTTGGCAAAAAAAAAAAAAAGAAATTTTTTCACGTTGGTCAGCTCTACTGCATGAGAATATCACTGATTATCAATTTGAAGATCCAATTCTCGTACGGTCACCGAACTTAAGCAACGTCGATCCTGATCAATGCCTAGATGGGTGACCACTTGGGAATACCAATGCCGTGAGCTTTGGAATTAGGATGGCTTAATAGATAACGGTTCGGAATTCGAAAGCGGGATACCAAGTACAATTACAATCGACTTCATTGTATTCACTTACGCGCAAATACACTTGGGAAAGGTTTGAATCCAGCTCCTCTCTCCCCGCAATGGATTAATTAGTACAACTTGTATAAGCAAATCATTATTATCTCTAAAAAAAAGATTATTACATTCTTAATATATTTTCTGGCTTTAAATAACCTTCAAAAGGTTGATAAGCCGTACGAAATAAATCAGGCAATCAATAAAATCCAGACTCTCCTTCATTATGATACTTTTTTAAATGCTCGATCGGTAATGTTGTCATTTACAAATTCTGACACATTATTTTCCTTATATTGATGTTAGAGAGGGCACCTCGATGCGGTGTAATGGTTAGCAAGCTTGTCTCGCTAGAACAATTACGAATGACTAGTGAGTTCGATCCTCATTGGGTGCCCCCTACTTTGTGCTACATCTAAGCTACGCTTGGAAAATCACTATAATGATGTCAGAGAAATATACGAAATTCTCACATCTGACAGAGTATAGATCTACACTTGCACATGGCTAACTGTTGCTGGTGTGGTTTCCGTAACATGTACATATTTACAGGCTAGAATTGCTAGCACCTGGACAAACTAGTTTCGATTTAAATAGATGATTCTCCTTGACAGGTTACCAACCAAATCTAGAAGATCCCAATCCACTACCCTGTTAATCCAGCTGGAGGAATAAAGGAGAGATAAACCTTCTCAAGAGGACACATGCAACTATATGGCTTGGAATTTGAACTTGTAAAATGATTGTTTTTCTTGGAAACATGGGTTCAACGGCGAAACATTTCAAAATAGAAGTTTTTCAAATTGTCTGATATATTTCGTAATCCGTTGGATTAGCAGCCACATTTAGACACACACACACACACGCGCGGGTTCGATCACGCAAACACATGTAGATAGATAGATAGAATGTCACCTCGGTTTCAGTCACTTTTCCCCCGCCGTTATCTATCTTCCCTGTGTCTTTTCTATAAATACTTTCCTAGCAATTGTTCTGATGAACTTTTCTGTGAGTTCTATAGCCTTAGATAGCAACTAGTCTACCACAGAAAGAAATGGCAACCTCCTGCGGGAGAAAACATCTGCTTCGTCAGTCATGTATCGAAAGATACATGATCGCCTAAGCGTTTATCACGCATAGCACATAACTGACAGAGTGACCTAGACTCTATGAATTTAAGCACCGTATTAGATTGGCGGTAAAGTCACATCATGTTACAGCTGAAATGGCAAGATGTAACCGTAAGTCTTATGCAAACAGTTTTTTCTATTGCACTTCTCTCTTGTAAAACTGTCTCCTGGCTTAGTGTTTCTCAGTCAAATTTATCTTCAAAAATTATATGCAATATCAATCTTTATCTTCTGTCTTCTTAATCCTTGTTCTGTTATTGTCTTTTCTCCTAAAAAGTATATTATCTTATATTCTCTAACACTTGCGTCATAGTGGTTTTATTGCCTTCGGGTGAAATGATTAAAAAAGAAAAAGATAGATAGATAGATAGATAGATAGATAGATAGATAGATAGATAGATAGAAACAAAGAAAGATTGTGGAGTGGTCATAGAAATCAACATCCCATGGTGAATCTAAATTGAACGCATCTAGATATCTGATCTGTTATGATGGAATGTTGATTCCTATGTCAATATTGACCATTGTACTTCAATAATATAAAGAATTTTAATATATAAATTACGATATATATATATATATATATACAGTGCATATATATATATATATATATATATATATATATATATACACAATATGTGTATGTATATATATATATAAATACAATGTATATATATATATATATATATATATATATATATATATATACGTTTGTGATATTGATCACTACCAGAGGTCGCTACTAGATATGGCATTTTGTATTACTGGAGTCCAAGAATTAATTGCATTATTCAGAAAAGTCGGTAGGAAGGTCAGAGGTCTGAAACAGAACAGATACTTTGGAAAAGAAATGAACTACGGTTTGACGTAATAACTGATATGCTGGGTAGAAGAAAGTTGATTTGTTCGATATACATAGATGTATCGCTATGTACGGTGAGGGGACGCTAGACCCGCAATAATATATATATATATATATATATATATATATATATATATATATATATATATATGCGATTTTCTTTCAGAAAATATCAGCTCTTGGTCGCGCGCTGCGCACACATACGCATGCACACAACACACACATTAAGTAAATTTAATATATAATGACATCTTAATATTTTAACTGTTCTCTTGTAAAAAAAAAATAATAATTTACAAATTCAAAGTCACACTTGACCACAATTAACCTCTTGTACCTGCCATCATCGTCATTATCGTCATCATCATCGGCATCACCATCATCATCATCATCATCATCACCATCATCATCATCATCATCATCAATTTTATGACTGTGTCAATGACTCTCTCCATTTATGTTGGTCGCATTACTCTGAATGATCTTCCTATCAAGTCAGTGACGTTGACAGCGGATTCCTTTTCTTCTGTCTCCCACTTCTTCTCTTAATTAACCTGGTACATTGTAGTATGACAATGGAAAGATTGATAGCTCTTGTGATTTCTCAATACAATTTCATCGAACGCTTCTCGAATGTCCGCTTATAAATGTCTTATCTGTTCATCCATTATCATATTTTTTTTTCTTTGCATTTTGTATATTTCTTGCCTGATAATCATAGTTTGAATTGATTTTCTAAGTCACTGATATATTAAGCTCTTTTAATAATTTCAAGTTCCAACGACAGAAGTCTAATGTCTGAACATTATTATGATTAATAAATGGATTACGATTCAGGGGCAAAATTCTTTGAATTTAAGAATTCATAATTAGATTTTCTCACCAGTTTATAAGTTTTGAAAATTTTAGCAAGTATATATAAGTACAAATACATATATGCGTGCCTGTGTGTCTCCATGTCTGTGTGTGTGAATTACAGATTTACACTTATTAGAATAGACATTAAACAGGTCTTTATTTCAAACTGTATATATTTATGTCTACCGGCTTTAATAAAGTAAATGTTTCTTGCGGATAAAATAAATATCGTATTATAAATAAAATCTTTTAAATCCATAGAAATCACTTTATATACTGACACACACATCTGCACACACACACACACACACACACACACACACACACACACACACACACTGAGGCGCGCGCACACTGAGGCGCGCGCACACTGAGGCGGGCACACACACACACACATGTGTGTGTGTGTGTGTGTGTGTGTGTGAATACAGACAAAAGTAAAACTTATCGACGTTTATGCTCCTCTGAGGAACGTGTCGGCTAGCGTAAGTTTTACTTCTAGATTTATTGATATTTTCTTTTTGTAAAAATATTTTTGCCTATATCTCTGAGGTAAGATATTGTAATAATTTACACTATTTACATTGTTCACGTCGTTTCGGCCGTTGTACGCTCAGACCTTCTTCAGGCGATTGGAATTTCGAACGGATTCCTTTATTTAGTCCACCGGAGTAGATTGTTTAGTTTCACGTGCCATACATCTTCCAGATATCTCAGCATGAGTTACCTCCCCTTAACTTAACTCTCCATTTTTATTTTTTCTTCACCTCAGCTTTAGCCAGGTACTGGCGATAAAGATTAGGACAACAGTGCGAACAATGTAAATAAAAATATTCTTAGTCGTATCTGAAATGCTATATATATATATATATATATAGGCATCTATGTACAGATTATTTTGCAGCATCACAACTAGTGGCCCTACGGCCGGTCGTCTCTAACTAGGATCGAAACCCGGCTGAACTGGCGCCAGTCGGAGATTCTACCAGTAAGCCGTCGGCGAACGGTGAATTTTAGCATATTATTTTTTAGATAAACACACAGTGACTGAGAGGACTCGATTCGCTTTACGGAAGAGTCTTGCTATAATAGCCGTAATAGTCACTGTTTACAAACCCACACTTCCTCCCCCAGAGAGCTCATCTGAAATATTTTTTTCAAGAATCTATATATTGTATACCGTACGTCTGAACACTATTGGGTATGTCCCAACCCTCATAAATACGTTGATTACTATTGTAAGTGTTAGTGGGGGGGGGTAATAAGCTGTCTAAGTAGTCCACCACTAGCAGTGGTTTACTTACTTCGCGTAGCTGGCAAGTATTTTATTTTGTTGATGTTATAAAGATTTATCCTTTCATTTCCAACCTCCATTCTGTTTGTTCCTCATTCACTAACATTCCCTAGGTTGCAACATATGCCAAAAGGCATCATTGTAAATCAACACAACAACACTTAACAAACGTTCAAAATGTCCTCCGCCTGCACCCGTCGGATCATTGACTTGCGGACCCTTTCAAATAATCTTACACGTTGTCGAATGGTTTTGCAGGTACCCATGATGAAGCGTCTCTGTATTGTTAACGCCCGTTACATAAACCAATGGTTTTAGGTGTCCCTGCACATAAAAATCCAAAGAACTGAGGTAGGGGAGACGTACAGAGCATAAATGATTTGTCTGTTTAGCAGCATATCAAATCCATATGGGTCATTTAATGCCGAAATTAAGTTTACTTGTGGGGTTGAAGTAATAAAAATGATATGGTATTCTGTTTTCAGGGCTGAATATATGGTGAATACGCAGCTTTTGGGCATATCCATATTTATGTGGACATAATTGCTAGAGCTATGTGTGTTTTATTTTGTGTTTATATTTTGGAAATGCAGTTTGGTTTCTTTAAGTAATTGTAGCATATAATATATATATATATATATATATATATATATATATATATATATATATATATGTGTGTGTGTGTGTGTGTGTGTGTGTGTGTGTGAAAGAATTATTTAATTTTGGGTTGTTTGGAAGTATTTTAAACGAATTTAGTTGAAGTCTCTACAATGTGTTAGTATGTGCCTATGGTTGGAATTGTTTTTATTTAAAAATATGTTACTGGTATCTTTACAATAAAATGTATATTTATACTATCATAGTGTTGTTTTTGTTTGGGGGTATACTATTTACCCATAGCTCGTACCGTAACAGGTGCTACCACACCAGATCAGGGTGGATAACAGCAATGGAGAGGTGGTTCCACGCTACTCACAATCTCCAATCTCCCAATCAGATGCCTTGCAGCCGGATGATGTTTATCATGATACCCAGACTAACAAAGTGAGAAAAAGAAAAAAATTCAAAGAAGGAATGAGTGAAATAAGAAAGAGAGAAAAAGTAGAAAGAATGTATGAATGATATAAGAGGTTTGAAAGAGAATATAAACAGAAATAAATTAAGGAAATAAGGAAAGAGAGAGAATAAAAGTAGTCATGAGGGAAAAAAAAAGAATAAATGAAGATAGAGAGAATGGAATAAGGCGAGGAAGAGGGAGAGAATCATTGAAGTTGCAAAGAGAAGGAGTTAAGGATTTCAAGGAAGATAAAATGGAAGAATTCAGAAAGAAATATGAATGAAAGAAGGCACGGGAGAGAAAGACAACGAGTGAAATACCAAAAACAGAATTGAGAGTAATCGTGAAAGAAGGATAGAATGAATAAAATAAAAAACAGTAGTAAAAGAAGAAAAGAAATATCGTAATTGTCTAGTGACAGAAAATATACATTTACAATAAGAAAGAAGGAAAATATTCAGAAAAGAATGAATAGATCAATGGAGATTGGTAGGAGAATTTTCTTCGTCTTCTTTTATCTTCTTCTTCTTCTTCTTCTTCTTCTTCTTCTTCTTATTATTATTATTATTAAATCTACCATATTCCTCCAGGGCGTATAATGATGTATCGACACAACTCCTTACTCTGTGTAACTCTTAGTAGTGTCTAGCATTTTCTATCATTCTTACTCACTATTCTCTCAATCATTTATACAAATTCCTTGGGTCGGTCATTTGCTGCTTTCCCTTGTTCTTCTTATTTTCAATATGTCCTGTGAGTGTCGAATTTCGAAAGCACTCTTTTCTCATTACGTGGCCTAGAATTGTATCTTTCTGATCTTAATTATAAATGTCTTGTTTGTTTACATTTTCCATACAAAACCTCTTTGTTTCCTAAGTGAAATACTCAGCATCTTTCTGTAAAACTAAAATTCTCTTGCCTCAAGTTTCTGCTTCATCTGTGAAACTTGTGCAGCGTTTCGGCAATTTATGGGAAACGATGGCCACAGAAAAAGAATAGGTGAAGAAAGGAAAATATGTAAAATAGGGACTAATGGCGCCTACGCAAAACGAGAAAGATAAGATAGAATGATTCAAATGAATCGAGGAAGGAAATACTATTTACATTGTGCGGGCTATCATCCTCACCATTGTTGCTATATTTATTACAACGTTTCGGTCGTTGTACGTTCAGACCTTCTTCAGGTGGTTGGAATGTCGAACTGAACCCTTTATTTCGCTCCTTGGGGTAGACTGTTCTTGTTCTACGTGTCATATCTAATGGATGTCCCCAAGGACACATGGCACTGCGGATAAAGGCGTTAGTTAGATCCAGTGACAGGACCTAAAGTATATGAGTTCAATCCCTGGTTAAGGCGGTGGAGAATTTGGAGAGGGGAATTAACAGGAGATAACTGATAAATGTCATCCATTATACATGGCACGCGGAACTAGACACAGTCTACTCCAGCGAGCGAAATAAAGGGTTCAGTTCGATATTCCAACCATCAGAAGAAGGCCGGAGCGTACAACGGCCGAAACGTTGTGATAAATATGGGAACAAAGATGCGGCTGAGAGTCCGAACAATAGAAATAGTGTACATAATACCACATCTCAGAAATATAGACAGATACCGATGAAGAGAAGGAGAAAAATAAACTAAGATTCGAAAAAATAAAGCAACATATAACAAAGAAATCTCGTAAATGAAGAAAGACATCTTTCATGTGCTGTGCCCATTCTAGGTATGCAACGATACGTAATGTTTGATCCATTGCTATCCAACCAGGTTTATGTTCTGACCTACATTTAAAGAACCCCGTTATGTATGGCACTCGATCTTTACAATTTCTTCGCTTTCATTCCATACATTTGTGTGTTTGAAATTCTCTACGCCTGCTTTCAACATTATATATCCCATAAATCTCAGCTGCCTTATTCTGAAGCAAAACATTCTTCTCTAAAGACACATCTATGTTGTGTTATGCCTCTTCTTCGTCGATGAGAAAGGGTCTAGTATTCACGAGTAAGACAACTAATTTCAACTCGGAACTAATTTCACCTTGGAACTAATTTCACATCGGAACTAATTTCAACTGGGAATTAATTTCAACTCGGAACTAATTTCAACTTGGAATTGATTTCAACTCGGAATTAATTTCAACTTGGAACTAATTTCAACTCGATTTAAAAACCCTAATCCTAACCCTAACTCCTCAGCCTAACCGTAAACGTAACCCTTAGTTCCGAGTTGAAATTAATTCTGCGCCATGTTTTCACTGCTATATAAGATCATTGGTATTATGGAGCATTTTAGCACTCGTTACTTTTTTTCTAACGAAAATTCCCTGTTAATTAATACCATGTTTCGGTTTTAGACGAGATCTTTTGCTATTTCATGTGCGATATCAGTGCCTCTGTTGAAACACTTACCAGATATGTGTACTTGCTTGGTTCTAATGTCTCCAATTTGTGGTTAAAGTCTTTTCCCTGTCGCTTTCAATAATAGCTATAAATTCAAAGAATGAAACGGAGTAAAGGAAAAGGCTTAGGCGAATCAATAACGGAACGACGTTATACTAAGAGAGAAATTAAATTTTAGAATTTAATAAAGAAGAAAGACTTAAAGAAGAAAGAAGGACGGACCTGAGGGTGATTATTTTCCACCCTCCACTTACTTTCGCACTGACGAAACGTCGCGAGCTTCTCGCGACTCTATTGCTATTTCCAAAGCGGGTGTCCTGAAGGGCTACATTTTTTAGTCCCACCAACCTTGATATTTACAATTGGGAACCGCCGTGCGACGCATGTAGTGTGAATCATCCCCATTCCCTTTAAAATCCATTTGCAAGGAGTAAGTTCCACTATGATGTCTTCATCCCAAGAACTACTGTTTTGTGGAACAGACTTTCGGCAGGATATTTTTTTCCCTATAACTACAATCTTCCCCGTCTTCAAGTAAATGGCTAACAGTTTAAGCCTCTGAACTTCGTTTCTTGTCTCATATAACACCAAACGTTAACTTTCCATCGAAAGTGGCACTAGGGTTTGTATTTGGTGCACATTAGTATAATAAAGATGAGAGAAAGAAAACGGATCAATAAGGAAGATAGACTATCAATTAATTTCTGCAAGTCTTATTCGGAAGACCGATGTTGTCACACTAAGCTTAACTTAGTTAATATGTCGAAAATATATATAATCTGAATGTATGTCAAGATCGATTCCCAACTTTACTAATTAATGAAACTCTTACTTGGTGTCCTACTAAGTGATCCTGTTCCTAAATAAGCTCACTATATAATATATTCATGCTATATAGAAATAACTGGTAATTACTATCCTAATAATTTTAATTATTCGTCGTTGAATTTGCTTTGTCTATGTTCCTTACTTTTCTAATGCTTAGTTTGCCTCGTAACTGACATAATAAAACAATACGTATTTGTCTCATTTCAAACCCAGGTAATTTGGGTCCTTTTCACAGACACAATCTTCTTTCCGCTACCTGTTCCTTACATCGGAACATACTGAGATCAGTAGTAAGCATCTATGCAGATGATATCACAATTTATGGAGGTACTTCTAAAACAAGAGAACCAGAACCTTGAAGATAGATTTTTTTTCTTTTAACCGTGATCTATCAGCTTAATAAGGAGAGAATAGGGTTTGTAACTTTCAATAGTTCAAAAACTAAGCTATCGATTCATTTGGTGCTGGGTTTTTTAAGAAGGACAATTTAAAGCCCGAATGTAACTCCATGTTTTGAACCCCTATTGATCTCAAATTCCCCACGACTTAAGTGGAAAATATACACGATTGATTGCTAAAGATGATGTTACGAGTGACAGGCTTATATTATTCCAAGAGGTACCTAAAACCTTCTTTACATATAGTCGAAATCTCCCTTATTTCTTTTGCATCCCAAATGTTATGGGAATGTAGCATTAAAAAGCTGCTGCTTTTTGTAACAGATTCCCGCAATGATAATTGAATTAAATATTAATCTATGCACATGTTACTATTGATTTATCCTGATTTTTTTCATAATCATCACTTTATACGATCTCCCCATTCATTCATATCGCATCTTGCATTCATTCCAAACATATTTCAGAGTAACCCTTGCGAGTTTTGTATTGGTGTCATTTGGTTTGTTTTACGACATATCAATGGGTTATTTAATGCCGGCAACTTTTTTTCCTGGCAATATTTTCCGGTAATATTTTTCCCCAAAAATGCATAGCTAGTAATATTATTTTAAAACATATATTGCTGGTAATATTTTTTTCAAAAATATATTGCTGGTAATAGTTATTTTTTCCTTGAAAAATTTATTTCTGGTAATAATTTGTTTTTTTTTTTACGAAGTATTTCTGGTATTAAAACCTGTTTTTACACTTTCATAAGGCTTTCTACATCAGTTTCGGGGTTAACTATTTGCCCATAGCATGGACCCAAACAGGTGCTACCACCTCTGGTTAGGGTAGATATAGGAACACCAGTAATTAAGAGGTGTTTCCCTGCTCCTCAAAACCTCCTGTTCAGAGGCCTTACTGTCGGACGTAGTTTATCGTCTTACTCAGGATTGGATTTTTGTAATGGGGGAACGTTAGTATAAAAAGATTCACCTTGTATAGTATAAGCTAAGTTTAGTAAATATCAAGACTGATAATTATGAGGAAAGAAAATGAACAGGAAAACCAGAAAACGTAGCCAAAAATAGAAAGGAAACGGAAACATTATGAAGATTGAATAAATGCAAATATGATATCAGTAACGAGAAATCGAAAAACAAAGACTAAGTGAAACCAGTACAACACACGCACAAACACACACACATACATATACACACATACATATACAGACATAGACACACACACATACACACACACACACATACAAAACAAGGAAAATAAAAAAAGAAATTTAAAAAGAAAATAGCAGGCAAAAAAAAAAAAAAAAATTCGTTTTGCCGCTGGCGATGCACTTTCCTGTCTAGGCTTATTGGATCACCCGGCTTAATGAATGAAACTTGAGACCGCCATAATATCGATGTCACATCGCTGGACAACTACTTGGGGAAGGTGGCGAATATGGACAGATTCTGTTTTAAGAGACTGTGAAGACAAGTTTAGGAGATTGGAAGGACTGGGATAGAAAGGGATAGTGTTGAAAGAGCTGCTGACCTGGTCAATGGGAAACTAGACAAAGTCTGAGAAATTCATCATATGTCGGACGTGGGTTATAAATATTCATTTTGTCAAAAGTAAAACATATTAACAAAGATCTATTCAAATAGAGAAAACAATGTATATGTTCTGTTACTTGTGTGTACTCTTATGTGTAAACTTATCTGAGCGGAATTAGCTTGAAAATAAGAAAACGTTTGTATTTCTGGTTCAGTCTTAATAAGAAAACATGGTTAGTGGAACAGAAGGGAGTAGCAGAATGAACGATATAAACTAATAACTCGTGCGTATGTTCACTTGGTCTTGATGGTATAATACGGCAGTGGCACTACTATGTTCTGTTATTTTCCGTTTAAAAGTTGATGTCTAAAACGTCTGTTTCTTTGCAGCCGTTTGCACACACACGCATGGAATCTCAAAATAATCGACAAACGAAAGGCACACTGATTTTGAAACATGTCCCTGCGGAGGAAGGAAGGTCACACTACGTCAGTTTTCAAAACGATGTTGACTGCTTTAAATATTGGCATTAGAATTACGAATTCACCAGAAATTAAGGACCAGTAATTGCCGCTAGAAGAAAATAGACAAATACCTCGCCATTCTGAAGCTGTATATATCGTATATTAATGTAAAAGACAATAGGAAAACTGTAATCGCACCGCGGCTCATAATATCACATATGACCACGCGAGTGGGAAAACGAGATGTGTTATATATGGGAAGCTGTTGGTATAAACCAATGGCTTCTGTTATCAATTATAGGCATTTAAGTATATTTGTGGAGTTTTTATAGTTTATTTTGTTAAGGTTAGGCTTCAACTGTTTTATGTTCATAGCTTCAAGTATTTTAGTTTTAGTTTATTGTTTTAGTGTTTTCAACAAGGATTTTCCGGAATTGTATATCCGGTCAGGCATATTTTTCAATGATAATGTTATTAAGCTTATGAGACGATATGAAAGGAATTTGATTAAAATAAATGTGTGTCTGTGAGCGCGTGAATGAAGAATTGGGTTCAATTTAGTCGCAAGTGTAATTTGCTGAAAGGGAATTCAATGCAAAATATTTACGAAGCTTAACAGACCATGAACAATTTCTTAGAGAAATAAATTGATTGAATTGTGTTAAAACACTTCAAGTTCATAACCTGACTGATTTGAAAATCACCATTCCCCAAGCGGAATTTTATCTGAGTGAGAACACTGGCCTGCAAGAGTGGTGACAAAATATTATGTGGTCAGGTATAGATAGAAAGAAATGAGTATAGGATAGAAGAAAAGATTACAATTAACAAAACGTAACAAAAATTGAAAGAGAGGAAGACATTTAAAAACAGAGGAGTTTTCAAATCTAATTCTGCTTTATGAAGACTTATGTTAAATAATTTGTAAAGAATGGCATGCAAGATAATCATCTCCTTTAAGCAAGAAAAGGTAAATCGGGATCTATATCATTCGCATGGCGTTGCATATAATAATTCATATACCGTTAGATATAATAAAAATGTTTTGAAGCTTGTCGTGCGTAAACAAACAAAACTCTAAATCATAAACGAAAATGACATGTTTATCCTTAATTAATCATAGCTAAAGAGGGAAGCTCATGAAAGATTGAAATGAAGTTAACACGCACACACAAACAGATATATATATATATATATATATATATATATATATATATATATATATATATATATATATATTCCAGGATCATTTTAAACTAATTTATGATGATTTTCGCCCTGTCTAACCTTCTAACAATTTGTAGTGGAGTAACAAGATGCCTCAGAATTTTCACGTACGATTACCTTTTTAAGTCATTTTCACTGTTCGGAAAATCCTCTCACGTGCCAAATGTCTTATGAATTGTGTTGGAGCTTTTCTAATTGTTGTGTTTAGCTCTAAGTTGAAATGATGACCCCCTCTTCTTGTTATTACCTCCTGATCCAGTTTTCCTTTCTACTATTCTCCCTATTTTAAATTTGTTCACCGTTCTCTTGATGGTTTTTAGATGGACTTTGAAGATGGAAGCCAAAGTATGGATGTTGGTACCACTATTGTAGACCTGACGGATTTTTTCCTCTCACCATTTCTCAGTTGAGAAATCAATTTTAACCTGTTATATTTCTAGCTTAATAACTCAAATGGTTTTTCAGTTATTCTGACGAAAAAATGATATCATGATTACAATTCAGGTTATCTGAAAACCTGTAAAAATAAATCAATTAGTTTAGTGCTAGCTTTGATAATAAACATTTTGTAGGATGGACAATTATACTGTAACATAATTTGGACAATTTTGCTGTTACACACAGTAGTTGGCATAATATTTCATTAGCATCTTAGGTTTATTTTGTATGTTAAAAACACTGGTCTATATAGGAACGACGGGATCATACTCCTACGTAAATCAAGCGCACAAAAAGCTGACCGTCTAAGAAAAGACTTAATTAAGTTCTTTAATGACCACGATCTGCGCATTGCCATTAATACGAATGCTAAGATAACCAATTTCCTGGATTAACATTATGACCTATATAATGGACTCCAAAAACATATGCTAAAGATTTATAAAACTATAGATCCATCAAAAAACAATCCAATCACCCTCTTAGAATTCTGAATAATTTACATAAGGCGGCCCAACTTAGACTGTCCATCAACTCTAGCAATAAAGACATGTTTAAAAAACATAAAGGTAAATAAGTAGAAGCACTAGAACATAAGAATCATAAAATTAACGACGTATTCTCCGGAATTAGCATTAAGAACGCCATCAAACCAATATGTCATAAACGCAATATCATATAGTTCAACCCACCTTTCAACAAAACGTCAAAACTAATATCGGAATTTTTTAAAGTTTAATCCATAGCACTTGAGTCATTCCCCTATACTTAATAAGATCTTCAACAAAAACAATGTCAAAGTTAGCTACAGTTCTGCTAAAAACATCGAACAGTATGTAGTACAGCACAATTGTTTCATTCTAAGCAAACACTTCAACAATCTTCAAAATAACATCATCGCTGCTACTAAAGATTGCAATTTCAGATAAACAAACTATTGAACCTTGAAATTAGTAGTGAAAGCTAAGCCCTTCAGCGGAAAAGCCAACAAATGTGTACTTACGTCTTTCTGAAAAATTAATAATCCTGAAAAATATAAAAAAATCCTAATCTCTTAAACGAAATAACTGAGTTGATGAGCACCTGCCTACCCAGATCTAAATTTCTGGTCAAACACGTTCACCCAGATTAATATAGTCTCACCGGATACGGTGTCCATATATACTAGTATTGATGTTACCGTTATTAATATTTTTACTTTTAGCTACCTTCACTATTTAACATTTTTGCTAATCCATTATTTCCATTATAGTATCATTACATGTTTTTAATGTTTAACTTTTATCATTGTTTTGTTTCTTGTCATTTTTCCTATAATGTTGCTTTCCGAATATATATATATATATATATATATATATATATATATATATATATATATATATATATATATGATTTAAGATTTTAATGTAAAGCAAATATTTTCATATAATGCTTCATATAAAAAATAGAGCAATGATAATATTATATATATATATATATATATATATATATATATATAAATATATATAAAGAATTAGTTGACTCTAATTTTACCGACTTTTCAATGTGTTAATTTGCATATTAAATATTTTTAATTGTAAGGAATATACGTTTTTTTTTTTTTTTTTGCAATTTGCGACTTTTTTAACTCTACTAAGGACGCACGTATATTCATGTTTTACATGTGATCACGTATTCCTCTATAAATGAAATTGTTCTGCAATTGTAGATTTTGAAATTCATAAGCGTATTTTTTAAAGAATGACAGAAATTATTTGTACAATGTATAAATAATCAAAAACAAAATATTATTATTATTATTTTTTATTTTTTTATTTTTTATTTTCTTCCTCTGCCAGCTGCAGGGATGGAGAAAGCAATACTTCCCACCACCGGCAGTGAAACACGCTGCAAGAGCTACACCATTTCGCGAGTTTCGTCACTTAAATGAGACGCAATCGCGCCAAATCTATTATTATTTTTATTGTTATTTTTTCTTGTATCTTTATCTTTGAATGATTTGATGTATTTGCATGTATTTTATTGTCCTTATTATATTATATTATTATTTAATTTCTATTATTTTCTGTTACATTTATTTTATATTAGCATGTAAGTTGCAAACTAAATACTTATTAAAACGTCTGAATTTACTCATTTATTCATTTTCTTGTTGAATATTTGATTATTGAAATTAATTATATAAAAATCTTTCTTCTAAATCAGTCTACATTTTCTATTATTAATATTATATGAGGTACTTTTATTATTTCCGATATAAATTTAATTGATATATTTTTTTGATTCCATATATATCTTGATAATGTTTTATTATCGATTTTAAAATGACATTATATGATTATTACATCTTTCTTTAAAAGATGTTTCAGTTGCTCCCATAGATTTTTTCTTCTGTGTTAATGTTATTTAACTCAGTTGCTTTATATGTTATATTATTAGTTAGATATTGATTATTAAGTGGACAGTTGTTGTTATTTCGACAATTACAATTATTGTTGCTATTTTGCGGGGTTTTCTCATTATAATTGCTATTATTTTTTTATGCTGTTTATGTTTCATTTTCTCCATATTATTCAACTATCACTGACTTAATTGTAGTTTTATTAAAGGTTTCTGATAGTTTACTATTTTAGGGAAGTGATTTTCAATTTATTTAAGAGAATATTTTTTCTGTTTCTGTTTTTATTATATTATTATGAGGTCGATTAAAGAAAATTATATTTCTTTTCCTTTTATTACAATTTCCTCAATACTGTTCTTGACATATAAAATATATCTTGTTATCTCTTATATATATGTATATATATATATATATATATATATATATATATATGTGTGTGTGTGTGTGTGTGTGTGTGTGTTATTACATTGCCAAATTGAAGAGACAGATGAATTTATCATGATTAGTCATTTCCCATGAAACGCTATCCTGAAACGGTTCCAAGATGGAAAATAAAGATAGTCCTACATCGGAAAAATACCTATTCCATGAAGAACATTAGAAAAATATGAGTAAATTTCGCGATAAACTAATAGTCATGGTAACGTTCATTCAGTCTTGGAATGTCTCTGCGCTATATTCTGTGTTGCTTTTGTAGTTTCCTATGCTCTGGCCCGTTTTTTTTTCTTCAATTATATATTTATATGTGACTAATAGTTGCACGATGCAAAGCTCTAGAACTTCTCAAGGCTTCTGAAATAAGCTGTGTCTAAATGTAAGAGGAGCATGTATGAAATAAAGATTATGAGCATATTTACCAACAATAATGTTTGACCTTTCACTTGAAGTGATTACGATTGTAGTGATCGGGGGCAACAATAAAGCTGTCTGGATCGAACTTTTTTGTTAGGTAGGGATGTTCATCTTTATAGTGGTATATATATATATATATATATATATATATATATATATATATATATATGGCGTTAATTCGATGCTATATAAGAAAAGGCAGAACATCAACTTTCTAAATAGGCATGCATTTACAAATATATATTTACATTCAGGCTATATATGTACTAAATTGTCCGATTCTAGATTGGGAATGGAATCAGCATAAGATTGATTAACTGATTTCACTGGTAAAGCAATTATAAGATAATGGTTTGTCTAGTTGTCCACACCCCTCACTTTCTTCCCCGTGAAATATTGTTGACACTTTATCAAGGTTGCTCGCGGCAGAAGAGAACTGTTGTGTGAAGTGGATACATGTGTTCCCCACGAGCATTAATGCCAATTAAATGCAAATAGGTTCGGTTAGTATTATATTGTTTCGTCCACAAAAGTTTTCATGACGATAACCGTTACTCTTGTATGTAACATTTATTAATCTCAGATGAATTTGGCATATGGCCTAATTATTGTTCCATAAAATCGAAATCACTCCGCCGGTAAGAGCCATCTTGATTACATGACTAACTATGGCCCGATGGAATTGAAGAAGCAATAAAAAGAATGGTTATATGTATAGCCGTTTACTTTGGAGTGAGAAGTCGAAGTCACCGAGCGAAATTACACTAGTCATACATATGAGTGTGTAAAATATTTTAGAACATAATCATTTTCATGTGAAATTCTATATTGGTAAAATTTATCTCTGAATAATTCATGAAACTTTTTCTGTTATGCATATATATATATATATATATATATATATATATATATACGGGCTTGCCTGCCTGCTTATTTGCCTTCAAGTAGTCAGAATCGTCGGAAATGAACTACTCAATCTGTGATCGGACAACATTTATGCATGATGCGAGTTTCCAGCCTTTGATTGATCCGTCCTGTGTATTTATTGGATAATGCTGACTGTACCACTGATTACAATGACATTTTTTCTATCTTGCATAGAGCTCGCTCGGTCCGCCATCTTTGATGTCTTGAGGCCGTGTATATTTCAACAGCCAAGCCTATGTACGGAAAAGGAACACTTCATTTGTTCCTTAAGTTTGATCGAGGGAATATGAGTAATTTTTTGCTTCTATTCTATAGTTTTGTACAATATTTTATTTTGTTTCTAGTTGTCAATTTCTTTACAGTTAAAATCTTTTTTAATCGGGTTTCAATTTTCTTTTCTCATTCGTTATTTACAAATGTGTCATTGTTTTTTTTTTTTTTTTTGGTCTATGTGCCAACGTTCACCTTTGGATAAAATGTTGGACGAAAGAGTCTCCTAAAGTTAAAATGATGTCCTCTCTCTTCAAATATATATATATATATATATATATATATATATATATATATATATATATATATATATATATATATGTGTGTGTGTGTGTGTGTGAAAAAATATATAGAAAATAGGAAAGAACCTGTTAGGTAAATAATCCAAATTTCTTTAGTATTTTTGTTATTATTTTTTATTTTTTTTTATTATTTTTAAAAAATAGTGATCTATACAAAAGTAGAGCATAAATATAATTATTTATTTAAAAATATGATTCCAACGCGTTACATAAGAGGTCTCATATTTAAAAACAAGAGGCGAAAACTTCAATATAATTATTTGAATTAAATTGAATTAAAGTAAGCTCTGTTCCATCTTCAAGCGAAATTTTCTTGGGAATAACTTATTTCTGAAATTTACGTGTTTTAATAGCATATTCATTATTGAAATCAAAAATTTCCATGGTAACAGCCAGAGCGATTGTTTAAATAGGGAGGGGGTGTTGCGTATTAATATATATATATATATATATATATATATATATATATATATATATATATATATATAATTTGATACTGAGACCAGCCGCGAACGGCAACATTGTGAAAAATGTGTTCAAATTTGAAACAGACTGTCTGTTGGTACTCGGTATTGACCTCTTTCCCACATACGCTCGAATTTCTTCTTTGTCATTGTTTAACGTTAAGATGCAATTTCAGAGTAGATATGATAGATCGGAAAAATCGGCGAAGTTGTGTGTTTAAAGGGGTAATTTGAATTTTATTAAATCGGAAGTTTTCTGTAACTGAAGGGTCATAGGCTTTATAGGCGGTTCCGTATAGGAATCAGTTTCAGTTCCCTTCGCAGCACGCAAATTTTCTACAAAATTCCTCGAGTATTCAGACCGGTAAATGCAATTAATACTTTTAAATTAAAAAAAAAACTAGAGATTTTACTCAAATAAGCGTGTCCATAAAGAAACGAATAAACAGAAACTATTTCAATATTCGTATATACTTTTCTGATCATGAAACCTGCCTTCGAATCTTATCATGGTTGATTTTTCAGGAAGGGAAGTTCCTGATGTCATTGGAATGGATCGAGGTCGATCCCAGCGAGCGGCACCTTTGGAAAGTGCCTCAAGACCATTATACGTGTTGACTCAAGACTTGTGAGTGAAAATGGGTAGATTGAACTCTTGAGGGCTGTCGATAGCTGTGCTAGCACAAAGCTACAAGACATCGTGGCCGAGGGCTTGAGCGTGCTGACCTTGTTTAAATTTTTGATCACGCTAGATAACTCACTCTCTCCCAGAAACTGTAACTAAGAACTGCTCAGCATAGTTGCAGTATAAACCACAGATGGTCTCTGTGGGTGTTGATCAAACACAAATGTACCTGAGCGAGCGTCAGAAATAGGGATTGGCTAGCTGATCTAGTAGACGGGTATCTTCGAAAACGATTGGCCAGATATTTATTATCATTATTATTATTATTATTATTATTATTATTATTATTATTATTATTATATATTTCTATGTATTTTTGTTCCAAGAGGACTGCTACAAAAAGGCAACGCCAAATAAGCTAGTTCCCTCTCCAGCCTCCAGAAACCCAGTGGTTGTTGCGTATTTGTTAATATAATTCTGTGTCATGTTACTCACCATGCGAGAGCCCGATGACAACATAGATAGATAGATAGATAGATAGATAGATAGATAGATAGATAGGGAAAAGCATGTCGAAATCCAATCCAGATAACAGGAGAACCAACTTGTCGAATACGACTCCAGTAGACTTTTGGCAAATCACACGCATAGTCCTTAAGATACAAAATATTCATAAAGATATGATATTCGCCTGATATATAGATGGATAGATTGATAAATAAATAGATAGCTACAGCAAATATGCTTAAAATTTGCCTATCTATAACGCTGACTTTCCATTTGACCGGAAAAAATTGTTACACTGTTGATGAGATTAGTCATTTCCATATAGGATACATTCATAGGATGCATTTATAGATTTAACATTTAGGTTTACTGTCAGCTGAATGTTTGAAAAATGCTCTTTTAAAATAGTTATTCAGGAAAAAAGATTTCTTAAGTCCACTATAATTTATCGCGCTCTTTATATGATGAGATTGCTCTTCCGAAACTTTTGAGCATAGTAGTATAGAAGATAAATATAATGATCATACAGTAATTATCCTTTCTAGTTATATGTGTCATCTATTTTAGCCTTTAAGAGATGTGTGTGTGTGTTTTATTTTGTAGATATTTTGTGATTCTGTAGCGCCAGTCTATAAAACCGCATGAAGAAATGTCCGCTGTAACACCTACAGGTTCCATTCATTTGAAACCATTTTAATCATTGATCAGAGAAACTTGTAGTTTAGACATTTCTCACCGAAGTAGACGTTATGTATGATATCCATACAAAAGTCAAAATCTGATGAGGATATTTAAGTCCATGACTCGATTCTGCTTCTTAATATATATGATTTGTAGCAGCTTTCTCATAGCGAATCCCATTCTCTGCTATACTAAATTTGTTATGACTGAGCAATGTAGTTGTTCAGAGATTATTAATTCAACAATCTAGATTCTTATGATGCAAACTATGTCACATCACTACAGTCATATGCAATGTTTCTTGGACATCTAGATGTTTCATCTGGATACCCGAATGTGAATGTTGCTTAATTGTGAATAAATGTGGATGTTCCGTAAAGCGAACATGTTTTATCAACAACCCACAATTACTATTTGGGTTTGTGCTCTACCTAGACTGCATTGTCTGGCACTAACATAGCACATCTATCATTGAAGACTTCTGCCATAGAAGATGAGCGTGGTATTCATGGATGTTGAATTATGCGCGACGTGAAATACTTTTCACGCGTGAACAGAAAGAGCTAGTTTAAAAAAGCAAAACATTGCCAAAACTACCACACTTGTTCCACAGGCTTCTTGTTTCCTACAGTGCATCCAGCTACCATGACAGCGGTGCGCATATATTTTTAAGTGAAAGTGACACTCTTCAAAGAAGTTTCAATAAGTAAGTCGACCCTTCAAGCTGAAGGACATCGGCTGTGGGCTGACCTGGACAAGGATGAGCTATGCCAGATCTACTTAGCCAGCACACGCTACATATTAATGCACAGGTATTTTGATTTCAATACGTTTATTTGGAAGGAACTGTCAAGGTGCTAATTTGTGAAATTACCTTAGAAACACATCTGGTCATGACTGATGATGATGATGATGATGGTGGTAGTGGTGGTGCCGGTGTTGGTTGTGCTTGTGATTATGATGAGGCTATTCATGCTAGTTGAAGTTCTCACATTTATATTTCTGGAATATTTTAAATTGGATAAAAAGCTTCCCCGAGAACTACAATATTAACATTGTTCATATCTAAGCTCAGCCTTACACCTGCATCTTAAAAAAAAATCTCATTCGGTAACCCTCTAGCATGTAGCTCTTGCGTCTAGTATTGGGAGAACAATTGGAAAAAAAGTACCGACAGCTCCGTGTCCATTTACGACATTACATAGTATGAACTTAATTGTCCGAGGCTACTTAACCAAATCCGAGACTAGGATCGATATATTGTTGTGAAAGTAAAGTGTCTGCAGTTCTTGTCATTCTCTTGCCTACGACTCGAAATATGTGTCATTCACGTTTTAGGGGTTGGTTACTTTCAACACAGATTTTAGTAAATCGTACAACTTGAATGTGTGCACTTCCCACGCGATGACATTTGGCAAATCGTATCATATAATTTTTATATAATTAGGATACCGTTCTGATAGTGATTTTCTATGTTTAGCTTAAATGTGGCACGCCAAAAATGAAAAAACACCAAGTGAAGATCGAACTCAACAATTCTGTTCTTTGGTTGTTATTCAAATATTTGTTCTTGTTTCTCATTGCGGCATTCAGTTCAACAATATGAACTATTCGTGACCAAATACCCGATTATCTTCATTTGATACTGACAAACAAAACAACTGCGGTTATTCTTATCACAAGTCGATAATCTTAATATTTTGTCTTATCAGTGTACAAGTTGGTTACGCCAAATGCTTTCAGGGCCAACATGAAATGTTAGAATTTGATGTTGACGAAATTATATGGAGTCACAAGGAATATCACGTGGATACAATTCGAGAAGTAGGGAGGTGGATCGGAAAATATTATCACCTGAATGATCCAATTGCAGTTTATCAAAATGGGAATCGCCCTGGATCCAAACTGGAATAAGCATGCATCTTGCGAATGCAAACTTGGTTGATTATTAGACTAGGCAGAATGTAAAATTGCATACCGGGATATAATTAGACACAGACACCTATGAATGTTCATCATGGGAAAAAGAAATTACTGAGACTGAACAACTAGCTTGCTTCTGGTGATAGTTAGGACAGTCTTCCTGGAAAGGCTAAATGTACAAAATCGATTTTCGCTTCTCTTGAAAAGATGTACATCTCTTCCTCACACATATTTATCTGTGTTGTGCTAAAAGAACCAAGGTTAGATAGCTGTTTTTTTCTCTTACAATGGGCGAACTTATGGTGAGTGGTAGAGCTTATGTTATGAAAATGTCTGTTCCCAGCATATATTTATTATGGTGGTTTGCGGGTGGATTAAAAGAAAATGCACATAATGTTAATATGATAAGATATCTGTTTATATAACACAATATTTTCATGCAGAAGATTAAAATCAATGAAACAATTCAAGAGTTCAACTATAAATTCCGTGGCATATAAGAGAAACAGGGAGAGGGAGAGAGTCATGGAATATATATATATATATATATATATATATATATATATATATATATATATATATATATATATATATATAAATATATATAATATATTATTACATAATATGATATAAAAAAGTTCAGACACATAATATTCCATGCTTATAAATTATTACATTGGAATCGTAATCACGATCCAATTCATCAGACCTACAAATTCCGATTGCAGTTTGAATTTGTAGGTACGTTGAATTGTATCGCCATTACGATTCAATTGTAATGAATTATAACCATGGAATATTTGAACCATTTAACTTATATTCTTACTCTGTCCTGGACATTGAGTTCTACCTGGATTCCGTACTCTTGGGAATTTATATACATATATATATTTATGAATAAAATGACAATATGAAAACTGGTAATTGCTGACGTGTTTCGTCCAATGTGGACTTTATCCAAGAAAAATACGTCATTTTTATTCATAAATATTGTCTTCTCTACTGGTTTAATCGGAGAAATTTTCACACACACACACACACACACACACATATATATATATATATATATATATATATATATAGAGAGAGAGAGAGAGAGACCACTAATATTATATATATATATATATATATATATATATATACAATACATTTACAAAGTTCGAAGCCCATCCTCAAAATTAGCATACTTTGAACTTGACAGAAGTTTGAAAAAAAATGAAAAATAAATCTTAGACTCATCGAAAAAAGAATGGAATCAATTATCAAACTTATAATTTGAGAAACCTTTGCAACGAATGCCAAAAACGCGTGCTGCAGTAATCAAGGCTAAAATAGGAGATTTTCATCTGACCAAAATTTGATCATAATTTCTTCTTTTTTGGCATAAAATTTCAAATAAAAAAAATCATGTCTGACTCTTTCTTTAAGCATTTATAATAATCTTCTCTTATTTGAAGTACAAAATAACTACTTGATTGACCAATTCAAAAATTACCAAGTGTGCTCTCAAATATCTGAACTATGGTGAATGCATGTCTTCAAATGTAGCAACCGCCTTCATGAAATTAAGCGTGCTATAAGATTCTAATTGAACGCTTTTTCTGATCGACAAGCATTTGTTTTTATCAAACTGTTTTAGTACTTTACGAGCAATCATACCCAGCGTTGTCTGGGAATGAGAAAATGGCATATATGTGTTTTTGTGTGCTTTTATCGCTATATATATATATATATATATATATATATGTATGTATGTATGTATGTATGTATGTATGTATGTATGTATGTTTACAGTACGAGGCCAAAAGATGAACGCTCCCATAGAAATGATGATGAACAAAATATAAACCTTATTACATTTGTATTTACATTTATTAACATGCATAAGAATATTTCTGAATTCGAGAAAACCCAAGTTGCCGCGTTTCATGATTTAGGACTGTCAAATAGATCGATAGCTGATAAGATTAATCGAAGTGAGTCATGTGTCCGCAAGTTCATTAAAAACAGAAATCAAACTGGAACATATAATAGACGTAGCGGATCTGAAAAGATAGAAACATCGATTCGAAACAGCACAACATGTTTCCAAGGCGGCTATTTGGGCGGTTTCTTCACGAACAGCCAGATACAGTCGCCAAATACCTAAAAAAGAAACCTTTCGTATCTGGAAAAAAAAATCGACGGGCAGGATTGGTTTCGTGCAAATCTCTTTTACACTGGACTAAATCTGATTGGGAAGATGCTATGGGGCGTAACGAGAGCCATTTTACTTTTAGATATGAAAGATTAATACGCGTTTATTCAATTTATCTTGCATTCGTACATGTGCTTTTTTTCTTTTCTTCGTAAATTAAGATATATTCAAAATTTGAATTTTTTAAATGAACATTTCATTCATGAATTGGCTCGTTATAGAACAGTAATTAAGGACAGTTAATTAATGAAATAAACTTTTTTTTAAACAACGTGCAAATTACTTAAACATGAAGAGTGATATTGCTTAAAAGTAGATAATATATAATACAGATATTGAGCATTTAGTGTGTAAGTCCCTTTCTCGAGTGGTATACACATTCGGATATTTACCTGCTCCAAGGCTCCGAAACTGTGCTGGTGGTATCACGGCTACAACTAGCTTGGACCGAATCTGACAAGCTTGGACCAGCTATGGCAAATCAAGACCAGCTATGACTAGCTTAGACTAGCTCTGACCAGCTTGGACAAGCCAGCGGCCCGAGTGAAAACACTCGGGTCCCAACGTTAAAAACTGACATTGTGTCACAACCTGACTCAGTGGAGGGGTCAAGTAAATCTCCTTACCTGGCACAGGAATCCGTCCCTGTGCTGGTGGTATCACAGCTATGAGTAGCTTGGACCGGCTCTGACCAGCTTGGACCAGCTATGACAAGCCAAGACCAGCTATGACTAGCTAAGACCTGCTTGGACCAGCGGTCCGAGTAAAAACACTCGGGTCCCCACGTTAAAAAAAGACGTGTCCCACTGACTCAGTGATGGGTGCAAGTAAATCTCCTTACCGGTCACAGGGATACGCCCTTGCGCTGGTAGTATCACTCAGTAGGGTAGTTAAATAAATACCTTGTAAATCCCACCATTGAGGGGGTATACACATTCGGATACATACAAGTCACAGGGATCCCTCCTTGTGCTATAGTAGTATCATAGCTATGTAGCTTGGAACAGCTATGGCCAGCTTAGACTAGCTATGAGCAGCTTGGACAAGTTAAGTCCAGCACCCCGAATGAAGGCACTCAGGCCCCACGTTAAAAGCCGACCTTGTATCACACCTGTTTCAGTGCGGGGGGGGGTCAAGTAAATACTGTTTGTAAACCTCTCTCCTGAGGAGTTTGTAACACATCTATTTATATTCTCTCAGATGCGTCTCTGACTTTGGACAGAGTGCGGTCAGGGGCTACTCTGTCAAAGAACAGAGCTGCAACTGAGGAAAATTATGCTGAGAGGTATCCAGTCCAGGGAAACAGCTGCTCAAAGCCTCGGCCTCTCATGGCACCAGAGAGAGGGATGGGTGCTCGCACGGATGCCAGCGAAACCGACTGTTGCGGGGGCTGTGGGCAATTTTTGTTCCTTGATCGGTTGATCGCACTTGGGTCTCCACCTTAAAAAATACCTTGTGTCACACCTCGTCTCAATGGGGAGACAGATTAAATACCATGTGTAAACGCCTCACCTGAGGGGTTTGTATCACATCTGTTTATTATCTCTCAGTCTCTGTCTTTGGGCAGAGTGCACTTAGGGGCGACTCCGTCAAAGGACGGATTCGCAACTGAGAAAAATTATATTGAGGGGTGCCCAGCCCTGGGGAACAGCTGCCCGAAGCGGAATCCTCTCATTGCACCAAAGAGAGGGATGGGTGCACGCACCAAGGTCAGCGCAACCGACGGTTGCGTGGGTTGCGAGCAGTTTTTGTTCCTTGCCCGGCCGTTCGCGCTCGGTCCCCCACCTTAAAAAAGACCTTGTGTCACATCGCGTATCACTGGGGAGACAGAGTAAATAACGCGTATAAAGTTGCGCTGGGGCTTTTTAATCCCAGAATTCCTGGGAGAATTGACCTCCAATGCGCATGTATTCATATATATTCCATACTATAGGTTTTACTTAATTAGCTATTATGTTTCTCTAACTCTTCAAATGTTGAATGTATAACTAATTCTAATTTCTATTTTACCATATTTACACTATATTAATTTTATCTTATAAACTGTCCCCTCTTCTGTGAAAATAAGGATCTATGTACATCAAATCGTCTTTAAATCAAGTGGGAGCAGAAGAATCATAGTTGAACTTTTAAAAGGTAAGCTTAAACATTGATTAAATGTAACTTAAATTCAGCGATCAATTTTGAGTTCTTCCGTAGTTTATTGATGCCAATCGCATCTACACATCCCTAGCAATTTTTGATAATGGCCAAACTTAGTGTCTTTCACATGATTTTTATTTTAAGCTAGCTGCAATTTTAGATACAAAAAGGAAAATAAGAGTTACTCTTCTTGAACGATGAAAGCAACAATAATGGCTAGTATAATATAGTAATATATATTTTTAACATCGCATAATCTGGCAACCCTGAATCTGAGCTCAACAAAAAACGTTCCCAGTGCCTAGCTTTTCTAAGGCTTTTGAATGAGCAATGAATCATTGAAATCGGACCAGTGAGATCGGAGGAGTTGCTTGGACACACACACACACACACACACACACACACACACACACACACACACACACGTACAAACACACAGACAGACACTGTACTTTATATATAAGATTATAAAAATGTAATTGGTCAGAGTTGAATTAGACCAGGAAACAGCATTAAAAACTGCTCAATATACTTATAAAGAAAATAAAAGAAAACAAAAATTGAACATGCAGAGCGTTTAAATTTAAAAATTAGGAGATCAGCCGACTGATTTCAAACTTTTTTTGCCTGAATAGTCTAAAGATACCGAAAGGTTGAAACCAAGTTAGCGTGATCGGACTCTTACACGCACACGCCCGCACACACACGCGCGCGCGCGGACACACACACACACACACACACACACATGGACACACGCACACACACACACACACACACACACATATATATATAGGGATTTTTTTTTTTTTTTTAATTTTACAAACACAGTAGGTCGTGGCCGTGATATTTCACAATTGATATCAATGATTGTTGGCCTTTTTTATTATTAATATTTCCATTATTTTAGCCGATTCTATTTTAATTTCAACAATATTGCACATTATTTTATCAAGACTTATCCAGTTTTCCCGAAACAAAATCTTACATTACAAATATTCAATATCTTAAGACTATTGTCTTCTTTAGTTCTTTCGGGCTCGGGCTTAAATAATATGTTTCAGTGATAAAATAAAACATGGCGCCTTCTACTACGTAATTATTAAAATTGAATATGACAACACAATGCTGCTTTCTGGAAATTGACTGTTTGCTTTGTGGAGATTTGTTCATCTTTCATAGTTTAACAGTGTTTAAATCAAGTAGATTTATCTTGTCTTTGATGAACAGCAGTTTTTATTTCAAGTCTTCCCGCTCTTTATCGATTCTAACTGGCGCCTTATGGAAATGAATTTCCTATTTCTGTCTTCAATATCACTCACCGTTAAACCAATCTTCACTTTGCTGATGAGACGCCATGAATAAAATAACCAAGGGAATCCTGTATTAACCAGAACATTCTGGTTTCGTCAGAACATTGTGACAATATCATAATGCTGCACTTCGTTTTACAGTCGTTTCCCAAATATTTTAAACCAAGGGAAAATTCCTTTTAACAAAAAACGAACAAATAACATAACAATAACAATAAAATTACGTTTTCAATTCAAATGTATCAAATGTGTTAAAAGCAGTTTATTTTCTATTAATTCCAATATAAAATAGTATTTTGTTTGATCAGATTCCACTTACTTCAGTATGTCAACGTATCTGACAATATTTTGCTGTAATCCTAGTGATCCTGATGTCTTGATAATATCAACGAGATAGCTGTTTGTCTACAACCCTAGTCTTTATGCAATCCCGCATATGTCTTATAGGATTATTGTCAGAGGGTGTTGCCGGGCCATTACAACAGAGTAACCTTTATTTTCCTAAGATATCCATGAATTTTTATTGCTTTTATAAAATTTAATAATTTTTTTGTCATAATAAAGAGTTGAAGCAGCTTATCACAATCCGAACAAAGCAGATGATATATCTGGGACACATAATGAGAATAGAAGTCTTAGAGAATTTAACATTCACAGGAAAATACAACAGGCTATAGTAGTAAAATGAAAACAGAGTTACTTTGAAGAAATTATAGAAAATTTAAAATAACAATGATTATACACAGCCGGATTTACATGACACATGAAAAAGAATTTACGATCTACAAAGTTTCATCTTATTTGGAAAACCAAGACAAATATTTATATTAATTAAGAGAGTGAATATTTATGAGGGATACAAATTAAAAGTTAATCCCTCAAAGTACATAGTATATAAAATATCAAATATTTTGAAAGAATCTCTTTTATCATTATTTATCTCTGCGTCTAGTCCAGTTACTCCCAGCTTACATATTAACAGACTCTTGAGCTTTTGTCTTTATATAGATATCACAGAGGGATATACACAATAAATTTAAGTCATGGTTAAAATAGATTTGGTGGTTTATCCTAAAATGAGTTTCTTTTGCTGAAACGCTGAATAATGTTACAGAATGCGTAGACTGGCCCAAAATGACAAATCGTAACTTACTGTTTAGATCTTTACTGACCTGAACTGAATGTGGCGAGTTGGAAACCTGCGCTAAAGGTATCCTGACGATTAAGAATTTTCTTTTCGATTGTAATATAAGAACAAGCATCCCACGAAGAGAATATGGGTGCAAGAATAGAAGGGTGAAAACGCCTCAATTCTCCTAAATTTCTTATTGAAACAAGCAACTACGTAGTTATTGGTACTTTAGTTGACAGCTAACCTATCTATCACTTTCTTTCTCGTTTCTTTCGAGAAATAATGCTACTATTACTACACTATCACATCCCTGAATATGAAGAATACTACAATAAATTATCCGTCGCACATTTAGTCTATAAGAAGGTTTGGTATCTGAATTATAGCCCGCATCCTAGGTAAGACGATAAACTACGTCCAGCAGCAAGGCCTCTGATATAGAGATTTGGGGAAGCGTGGCACCACTTCTTAATTGCTGGTGTTCCCAGGTCCGCCCTGACCCGGGGTGGTAATACCTGTTAGGGTCCCAGCTATGGGCAAATATTTAACTATTACCAGCAATACATTTTGGAGAAAAAAATATTACCAGATTTAATTTTTTGAAAGAAATTATTAACAGCAATACATTTTTGAAGGAAATATATTGCCAGAAACAGAAAAACAAAATATTACCGGCAATAAAAATTTTTGTCGGCATTAAATAACACATTGATATGCCGTAAAACAAAACAAACCAAACCAAACTGAAGTATAGCTCAATGACCACGAGAAATCAGTTAAGCTACACAACACATCAAAGTATTCGAATGTTTATAAATTCTCAGTTTCATTGTTTCATTTTCTAAACTGCTTATCTCCAAAATCTCACATCGTTCTTCTTTTTCTTCTTTTGAGGTCTTCTTCTTTCAGGACATAGAATACCAGGCATACCTGTTTAATAACTCTTATATTCCACTTCGAGCATAACTCTTTGTCCTTATTCAGGCATTCATTCCCTAAACACCTTAAGTAGGTTATTCAGTGTTGTCTCCGTTTCTCTTTCCAATATTCTACGATGGTAGAGCTGAAAAGTTCATAGGCTGACTATGAAGGAATGACGTTTGATCTTTGAAAAGTTGCATCCATTAATTTCAACTCTTCTTATTAATAACTACATACATTTTCCCAGGTAAAATGACATCTGATTGTTCAAAGAAGAATGTTCATCCTCTTGATCAAAAATGTCATTAACGGCATATATGACGTCATCATCACTGCGATGTTGGTTTTTTAACCAAGTGTTTTAATCCTTTTGGGGAACAGAGGTTAGTCAAATTAAGAGAATAGATATGACGATTAATCAGTACAAAGCATCTCACTCACAGTAAAAATTAAAACCAAGAACTGCAGGACATTGTCCTGGGGAAGCAAGACTCATTTCCTCAGTTTCCTTCGTCGTTTAGTTTTAAAAGCAAGATGGTATAATAATTCATTGTTGGTGTGGCCCTTTTGGCACAATGTCGCGTTATTTTTTAAGTCAACAAGCTCAATGTCTTTTGCATTCCAAGATCTGTGGTCATCTTCTTCCCTATAAATCATTATCCCTTGACATACCTTGGATCAGCTTAGGAGGGGTGTTTACACCGCATATATTGCCTCCTTGTCTCTGGATCAAAGTAATGATCCGAACTCTCATACCAGCTGAAATGATTCAAACAAAGTAAGATTTTACCGTGATGTGATCAGCCCGAGGCGCTTTTTATCAGGTGTCATAAGTCGTGTCCCTCATGGAGCAGAAACCTTCGTTACACTAAGTTTATCGTGAAGAATGATAATAACATTGGCCAGTAGATTTAACTTGCTATCCATTAACATGTGGTAAAAACGATCACTGTTCTCGTGTTCATCAAATTCAGGACGTTCACATCATGGGTCATCTTCAGGACTCTACCTTCCGATAATTTTAACTGCCTACTTTAACACTGTTTACTTACCTGGAGCGTCATACACTTATGTCAGCATAAATGTCCTTGTGGGCTAAAACCATTTTCTAAAGTTACTTAATAAGATCACGATGCCAAATGCTGTACATTTTCAAGAGAATTCGCTACAAGTTTTCTTTGAATAGTCAGATGTCAGTTTACATTTAGATAATTAATGCAGTTATTAGTTGAAATTAAAGTAATCACTCTCTCATAGTCAGCCTATTAAGTTTTTGTCCCACTCTCGTATATGATTTTCATATTGTGTCCCAGAAATCGTTTGAAGTACAGTGCCATTTTCACTTTGCGTATTACATTATATTACGGCACTTTTTATTTGTATTTAATGATATTCTCATTTACGCAGTAGCGCTCCTAGATTTTTATTAGTTTATGTCATTTCTATTGGTAACCACTCTATAAAATTCTATATACTTCATTAAATTGCGTCGAAATTAATTTAACGATAGAAAACATTCTATAGTGTTATTTTATAGCTCCAGTTTCTATATAAGAGACAGATTTTTAGCTTTGTATATTCATAGCGGAAGAATATGTTGAATTGCAAAAAACTAAACAACCCCAGCAAAGTCTTTTTTCAGGAAGAGATAAAGATATGTTTTGCTATGACAATATAAACAAAAACAATTTCTAACAAATTGCTGTTTCATATCGAATTCTTTTGATAAAAGAGCTACAATTCAATTTATCAGTCGAAACACACCTGTGCAAATAGAGTCGAAAAGAGAAACTTTAAAAATGAGAAAAGATGTGGCTGAATTACGATTTTTCAATTACCCCTTTCTCAATGTGAAAATAATTGTTTGACAATATATTGAATGGAAATACAGTAATTAGGATCGAATTATGTGTTTATCAATACTGCTTATACAACAGCCATTCTTTTTTAGAACAAAAAAGAATGATTTATCCTATGTCGAATAATGTTTGGATAATGTATAATACTATAAACATTAGGAATTGTTGACTTGCGTTTTCGATGGAGCGAAATAAAAATAAAAAGGATAAAATGATGAACAACTTAGATGGAAAAAGACATTTTAGATGCTTAAATAATTAACAAACGGCGACGTCTTCATATCAAAAACAATTATATATATTTATTGTAATAAAAATAAAGATAGTAAGAAGCTCTAGTAATCAGACTGGGCTAATTTGCAATAACCATGAATATTTCAAGATGTCTCTTTTATTGATATTCTAAGTGTTGAGGGGTTCTCCCCTTTTTACACAAATGGACTCACCCAGGCTATACATATACTACTGCTAGTGAATACCCGGGAGAAGAACGAGAAAGAGCGAAGATCGAACCAGAACAAACGTAACGAGTAAGAGTCACAGTGACTAAGCACGTAGACCCAGTAAGAAGTCATACAGTGATACGTTGATACTAAAAACTATATATGTATATTCTACTACTAACCCGTACTTCTGGAACTACTAACCTGCATTACCAGTTTGTATTATTAAATTAATACATTTATTTTCCTATATTCCTTCTTGGCATTTTTTTTATTTATTGGTACCGGATTTCATCACGGAATACACAACACTAAGGAAACGTTATTCACTTTCTCTTGTCTTCTTGTAACGGCATTCATCCGAGGTGAGTTGAGCCGGCTACAATATTGGAGTTTCATGGGAATTTGGAATTCACAAGCGGTCCCCGAACCCGCATGTATAGGCTTCAGATCCGTTCCCAGGAAACCGACAGCCCGACAATAGCACATGAGATTTGATTATAGTGGTGAAGGTTTCGTGCAGGACCATCCACACTTTTTGAAGTGCCGATTACCGAGACCTGGTGCACTACGTGCCACAAGGTCCCCAAACGACCCTCCGCAGGTTTTGAATTCAGAGTTTTCCTTCTCTTAGACCAGTTGCCATCCAAGGCTATAGAACCCAGTCTGTCCTGCTATTTACCCATAGCTGGAGGGAGAAGAAGAGGATTCACACCTTTCCTAAGGGTGTTAGTACGTAAGTGAATGTCCAGAAACGTTATTCACAACTTAATGATTAGACTACCAGATACAAGTAGACATGCCACTATTGTATCATTAAATATTTGAGCTTAACATCTTTACCAAAATATTGGAACAAAAATCATAAGCACGACTGCAATTTTTCAACAACAAATAAAATAATGGCTGATTTTTTCCTGTTTCATTGTAAGAGTATTTTTCACCTTTGTATCTTTCATATACATCACGTTGTGACAGTAATACACTCCGGACTTCTTAAGGTGTTATTTTTGGAATTTCGAATCGAACCCTTTATTTACTTACCAAGGACACATGGCCCAATGAATAAAAGCATTGACTGATCCCAAAAAGTGACTTGACCCAAAGAGTTTTGAGTTCTATCCCAGCCATCCGCGGAGGGAACAAAGACTTGAACAGTTATAAAGGCGAATTAACTAAATTGTAGATATCCAAAAGGGGAAATAGAACAATCTACCCCCACCCCCGTGGATTAAATAATGGTTTCGAGTCGAAATTCAACATATGTCAGCGGAGTGTGAAATGGCCGAAATGTCATTAATCTAACAGCAAAAAAGCGACGACATTCCGAATAATGTAAATAGTGTAAATACAGAGTAACTCGGATATAAGAGACCCGGATATAAGAGAAACCCGGATATAAGAAATAGTTTCTCTGGTCCCAAATTAGATCCTGTGTTAATGTATATAAAATAGAACAAACCCAGATATAAGAGAAACCCGGATATAAGAGACTTCTTCTCCGGTTCCGACAACTCTCTTATATCCGGGTTACACTGTACTTAAAATATCTCATCTCAGTAATATAAACAGATGTTATGTAACTGATTTTCCCAATTACTTGCATTTTATCCGGATTAGCTTTAATAAAGGCGTTTATTCCTTGAAGATGTTTGCAAAATTAATTTGTTTGTTACTTATTATCCCGAGATTTCGTGAAATAACTTAATATTTAATATCTAAACAAAAAATGAAAACCGAAAAAAATACTTCTTCAGGATAATAGGATTGTCCTATGCTTAATTTATTTGGTAAATGTAGATATGTAAGCTTAAAGCATATATCCGAAACTCAATACATATATTCTCAAGGACACAAATAATGCTATACCCCGACGAACATACATATATGTGACGTCGTCCCCCGGTCGCAGCGCCAACTGTGACGTTCTATCCTGATCTACCACGGCGCCAGTTGTGACGTCCCCAAACAGCACCAATTGTGACGTCCTCGCCGTGGCGCCAGCTGTTCGCTCCTCGCTGCTCCGTCCGGGTGTCGCTGCTCCAAACGTGACGTCCGCCTGTCGCGTCAGTCGTTTTGTCTCGTCCTGTGACGACCAACTGGCTTGGTATCGGTCGCGGCACCCAAATGTGACGTTCTAACCTTTTGGTGATTCGGGTGGGAATCTGGTTAGATTTGATATCAACCTCGTCGTTCCCAACTCGCTTCCAACGCCTGGTTACCAAAGGTAACTGCATTGATCTCCAGTCTGCCTGCCCACGTTGTGAATTGATCTTAGACAGACGAGATCAAACAGTGGTTAGGGGCCGTAATGTAAACTGAGTTCGACGGGGGTGATACTACACAAATATGCATAAAAGAAAAAAAATGAAAACTCAAAAGTTCAAAGTATCAAAGAAAAAAGGTAACAAAATTTATGTCTAGTTGTTCGATACATAGGACTGCATCTATCTCCCGAACCGTTCTGTGGATTGTGACACGTTGTTTTCCGTTAGGCAAGTTTTTAACGCTTCAAGTTGTTTGCTCTCTAAGAAATTGGCGTTTCGGTGTGTCTTTGGACGAAAGTCGAAAAAAAAAAACTTATTTCGGTGATCTGGTTCTAAGTCGCTTTTCAAAATAATTGTTCTTGGGTTGAAGAGGAGTCCGGAATTTTTGCGTGAATCTTGGTCAGCTATCTCCGAGGCGGTTTCAACTGGAGACTGACTCTGGAACTCAACTCTGGAAACTCGAGCCCGAACTCTGGATACTCATCTCTGCCGCCAGAGCCCGAACTGATTTCTGCCTGTTGGGGCCTCGCTTTTATTGACGCCGACAAAAACCGGGTTGGGTCTGTTGGCGTGGTGGTGGGGGGTGTTCCTCGATAATTCTAAATACATATCCACCTCTTTTATTTCTGGTTAGGGATTTTCCACTCTTTTCCATTTTTGGGAACCCTTCCTCACTCCCACTTTCTCACCATACCTCTGAGGGGCGTGAACTGCCCTCCCCACTTCTTCGTATCAGCTTCTCATACTTATACTCTGGATGGGGCGTCGACAGCCTTCTTCGTGCGTCACGTGATCACTCTCGGCCAATGAGGTCTTGGTCGGGTATCTTTCCACCTCCTTCGTGCGTCACGTGATCACCACTTGACCAATGATGTCTTAGTCGGGCGTGAACAATCCGTGGCTTTGTTTCGGGAAAAAAATATCTTGCTTAACTAAAAAAAATTATCTCTTCTCTTTCGCTTAAATCGCCGTTATCATTTCTCTAGCCACGGACAATATGACAACTCTTGTTTTACACGTGGTGTTTGTCAGGTATCTTATCGCTAATTCATCAAGATGGGTGGTATTCTTAACATGGCTTCAAAAAAGAAATATCCCCAAAGTTTTCAGTCAGTCTGTCGCCTCCAAGGAAGAAAGAAAAACACTTCTGGTTCCCCATAATTTTATTATCGCCGGCCAAAGTTGTTTCGCCGAAAAGAATTCGGTCAGCGCACTGCTTGTGTGGGATTTAATTTTTCATATCTGTCCAAAGTCCTTTTTAGTGGCCTGTTTCTCGTCACTTATCGAAATAGCATTTTCACTTGAATTTTTCCCTGGCCAGTGGTCTAGATAACACAGCCGTTATCAAAACACACCTGGTTCCTTCTTTCTTTTCCTTTTCTTTTTTACTCAGAAATTCCCTGTCATTGTAATGACACCCTTTTTCATTTGTTACTTATCAATATTTTCATTGTCTCTTAGCCGTGTGTGTGTCTGCTTATCACCTATGATTCGTCTCGCATTTCTTTCTGCCTTCTTTCTTTCTTTTCCTTTCTCTGCCTCGTAAATGGTGCCACTTATATGTGAGTGCTCAAAAAACTCAAACATATATCTGTACATTTATACATCGACAGTCATATAGATATAATCGCGATAATATATATCAACACACACACACACATATATATATATATATATATATATATATATATATATATATAAAAATATAGTAAAAACAAAACTCTTGTTGGAACAAACGGATAATTTGCCAAAATATCTAAGTATCCTTAAACAAGATACAAAAGGACAGCAATAAGTTAAAAGAAAGGCCTAAAACAAACACCTACCTACTCAGTAAAGTGAAATTCCTAGATTACAGAGACAAAAATGATTGACAACTTTAATTCCTATGAAATGATAGCAATAGTCATAATCCGAGCTTCACGATCACGAGATCTTTACACAGCATGAACGAATAGATGTCATATGATCGCCTGAGCGTGAAACTCGTGTTATAACTAGTGCATATATATATATATATATATATATATATATATATATATATATAAAAAAAAGAAAGAACAGTAAGATATATAATCCGGTGTTCTTATTGATATTTTTATTTTTACAAAACAGTGCTCAATGTACATTTAGAGAGGATAAATATTATAAATTAAGCGATTTAAAAATATGGTCCCATCGCTACACAGGAATTACCATGTTTCAAAAACATGAACTAAAAACTTCAAATTCAATTATATAATTCAATTAAAAGCATTAGTTCTGTTTAATCTTCAAGCGAATTATAGAATTTTTTTTTGTCAATGAAATCATACTTTTAAATCAGTTAATTTATATATATATGTATATATGTTTGTATGTGTGTCTGTATGTGTGTGAGAGTGTGTGTCTGTGTGTGTGCATGTGTGTTTTTCTGTGTGTTTGTGTGCAATTCACACTCATTTAACCATTAGAATGTGTTAACATTGTGTAGATCTTGTATTACCAATATAACCGTAACGGTATTAACACACGTTGTAAATAGACTTAATAGCACAAAAAGACGATTGATTCTATATTTGAGACAGAAACTAATCCCACATTAATCGACACGGATATGCTAAATAGAACCCATGCCGATATCCAAGCAAAGTTTACAGAAAGTCTACAAACAAAAATAAACTCATAAACCATTAATCTCATAATTGTAATAGAATCAAGTCCGGCGTAATTATAGAATATTTTAAGTTCACCAATACATGCAGCCCAGAAATCCTTAACATCTAGTATTCAAAATATTAGTTAATTAATTAACTAAATTAAATGTTTAATTGCTTCTACATCTCAAACATTTTGAGTATTATCAAAACCAAAATGACCATAAAACAATAATTATGCATACACACATACACATATATATGCACATTAACACACACATATATATGCAGATATATATATATGCATATGTATACATATACACACACATATATATATACATATACACATATATACATACATATACACATATATATATATACACACATATACCTATACAAACAAATATATATATATATACGTATACTCATATATATTCACATACGCATATATCAATACACTCACAAACGCATATATATATATATATATATATATATATATATATATATATATATATATATATATATATATAGGGGAACATAGGAGGCCTGACGATTGCACCTAGCATGAAACAGACTGTCGCCTCTGTTGACTTCTATGTTCAATTTTATATCTACACATGCTCTATCTCTGATATTGAGCACATTATCCCATATATAGCACTTCTTAAGACTATATATATATATATATATATATATATATAGTTTGCAAAAACAACATCAGCCTCATGTTATCTTTTTCCAACAAATGTGCCATCTGTATCAATTTAGAATCGTTTACCTTGGATCGGTCTCCCGACTTCTTAGTAATCTGTGAAACTAAGCTGCACTATTATATCTCTAACAGACAATTCTTTGTTCCTGGCTATCTTCGTCTCTATCGAAAGGATTGTAGTGCTTGTATTCGTGTAAACCCGGCAGTGGCAAGGAAACTGTCTTGAATTTCCAGACTTCCCTTATATGACTATTAGAATCTTGAATTTCTCAATAGCTCAATCTCTCACTCAAATAATAGCATTCACTACTCGTTTCCCTCATAAACCTGATGGACACGCTTCATTAAACTGATCTGTTCTTTACCTCTTTACCGGGTACATGTCCTTTGCAACTCTGTCCTCTTGCCAACACTGACCACGTGGTAGTGTCTGTAGATATTTCTTTCCGTTCGTCTATTAGGTATGAACCCTCTATATAACAGAATTTTCTTTTGTTCCCAGGAAATATTACGTGATATTCTTGGAATCACCTTTTTTAAACTACCTGTTGACAATTGCGTGACTGATGTTTCTTCCTGTCTGAAATTTGTCATCAATGTTTTCGTGCGAGCATAGAAACGTCAAGTCGAACGGAAATCTTGGTTCACTTCTGACTCTTCAGCCGCTATATCCCACAGGAATTACTTTATATGGCAATACCAGTGTAACAGTTCCTTTCTTGACACACGCATTTTATGAGTGTAAACGTTTCCTCAACGAGGCTAAATAGAAAGAAATACCGATTTTTCTCGCACAAATGTTGGCTTTAGATATTACTTAAGTCTCTGTGTGTGGCGAACAAAACTAAATCCTCTATCCTTCCTCTCTTCCATAAGCCGGAATCATTGTCATATACTGCTGATATAGTAGAATACTTTGCGCAGAAATTCTTTTTCAATTCCACTCTCGAATGTTCATGAGGACATTCGCCTGATTTTCCTCATAGAATGTAATCACTTCCTAATGAAATGTACATAACTCCGTCAATGTTTTCTACTATCATCTGTAAACTAGATCCACAAAAGGATTGCGGACTTGACGGCATGCCTGCCGTTGTCTTACAGAAACATGCTCGGAAATTGGTTCCTGTTCTCATCAACAAATACCTTTCTGCTTCTTGCTTTTCAGATTGTTGAAAATATTCTTTAGTTCCTCTCATTAAGAAGCTTCTGAATCTTCGAAAGATTAGACTTTTACCTTTATTTAGCAATGTACTACAATTTCTAATCAACTTTAAATTTGTTAAGCATATCACTTTACACGGCCTTATTCAGATAAACAATATAGCTTCGTTTTTCTAGGTTAACCGCCGATGTGGAAAGATTATAATTGAAATTGTCTATCATGCTTTAGACAAAAAGTGAGGCTGTCATACTTTATCTGTGGAATACTAACGATTTTTTTGCTTCACTACCAATCACAATATTCAAATTTTGAATTAAACGCCATTCACCATGTTTTATCTCGAAGGATCCTTTTCTCTTATTCTTTGTTTTTTTTTCTTTTTTACTCCTCACTCAAGTCACCTCATTATTTTCCACTCCCGGTAACCCCTGGCATGTTAGGGACATTAACGAATTACTTGGGGTGGAATGAAAAAAACAATCATATATAAGAATAATTTTAACAGCTGTTCTTCATAATATACAATAGAAAAACATAATTATCAAGATGATAAAGATCTGCATGTATACTAGTTATATACACTAATTTCAGCCATACATATATACACAAACACACACACACATATATATATATATATATATATATATATATATATATATATATATATATATATATATATATATATATATATATATATATATATATATATATATCAATATATATATATATATATATATATATATATATTTGGCTATATATATATATATATATATAAATATATATATATATATATATATATATATATATATATATATATATATATATATATATATATATATATATATATATATATATATATATATATATTTCAGGCATATATATCTTACTTATTATAAAACCCAGGCTGTGTGTGTGTGTCTGTACGTTTATATATTGGATAGGATTTCCTACATTTTTCACCCGATTTCAACAAAACTTCACAGGACTACGTAACATTACCTTGCGGTGGTTCTGACCGCGCCAAAAGTTGGAAAAACACAATTGTTTTTGCACGAAATCAATTTTAAAACAGGATAAAGAGGCATTAATTAAAAGGGGACAACTCATATCGAGTTACTTATTAATATCGAGTTATCGAGTTACACTTATTATAAAACCCAGGTTGGTTGGTTGTGTGTGTGTGTGTGTGTTCGTTTATATATGGGATCGGATTTCCTACATTTTTCAACCGATTTCAACAAAACTTCACCTTTTTTTAACAGGTAGTGTTTCTTATTGTCTTGCACACCTTTTTCTTTATTTTTACATTCAGAATGCTTTAAAAATTCCATTTACAAGACAATCGTTTATAATAAAATTCTATTTAATCGGTAGACTCATAACGATTGAAAACAATGTATTTTTTTGAGTTTGGGTTTGACCAATTCGTAAAAAACAAAAAAAAACATAACAAAAAAAAATAAAACTAATTAAGACATGCGTGTCCGTCAACCTTAAACAATAATCTTTGTCAATTTTATTTTTCAGTCTTTATGATGGTTGATACTTGATCTATCTCTTACTGTTACATCCCCAGGAAACGCCGTACTCTACTGCTATCATATATATATATATATATATATATATATATATATATATATATATATATATATATATATATATATATATATATTCATATATATATATATATATATATATATATATATATATATATATATATAGTTGCAAACTGGACAGGGTCAATGAATGAAGAATACAACCAAAACAGAGTTTGCAAATGAAAAGGTAATCTTTATAACATTAACAAAATAAATTAATCGCCAGCGGCGTGAAGTAGGTAAACGACTGCCAGTAGTGGACTACTTAGACAACATATTATCCCCACTTACAATAGTTTCCAAAGTATTTATGAGGATTGGGACATACATATTAGTGTTCATAGGTACGGTATATATATATATATATATATATATATATATATATATATATATATAACCCAGTCTGTCCTGTTACCAATAGGGGAGGGAGAAGAGATTAACACCATTCCCCAAGTGTATTGGCATTTATTAAAGGTATTAAGTGAATATAATGGAGTCGACTGGAATTCGAACTCGACACTGTTTACCAGTCCGTGCCGTACCTTCTCTGTGTGTCTGTAAATATATAAATATATATATATATATATATATATATATATATATATATATATATATATATATATATATATATATATATATATATAGACACATATATATATATATATGCTTGTGTTTGTTTCACTGCAAAATATTAAATGCTTCGGATAGAATATTTAGTTTACAGCGGAAATAATTTAGGTATATATATATATATATATATATATAATATATAATTCATAATATGAAATTCCTTTTTCAGAAATGAGTGTTAAAGTAATAAAATGATAAAAGCATTCAGAAACATCAGTATTAAATAAAACATTTCCCGTAAAAAGAGACGAGAGAATAAAAACGAAGAAATAGAGTGAACGTAAGAGAACATATAAGAAAATATATGTAACTTTTAGAGAATAGGTTTCACAATAAATCAAATGTTTTCGAAGATAAAATCTTAGCCCAGTTTACAGTAATCTCGCTCAATACGACATTAAATGCTTGAGAAATGGCGTATTCCATTTATAATTATATAAATGAACATATTACAGACTGGAAGAATATAAAAATTGGAATTCTGCAGGAGAATAGCACTGATGGGATGTCGCTTTATGGAAGAATAAGACTTACTAGATCAGTGATAACTATTAGCAGACAAATACTAGTGCCAACTCGGCTTGCTGTTTCTCATCCACGTAGAAATTCATTGAAACAATTTATTTTAAGGGCATTATTTTCCGTTTTGTGTCTTTCAGTCGTTCCTCGATATATAATGCATATATTCGTTGAATCTTCTAATTAGTAATAAACGGCTATGTAGAAAAAGAATCCATGTGTAAATGACAGCAATCCGTTGTAAATTTATAATTAACTGCATTTTCACAGAACTGCAATTTCGAATCACACTGTTGTTGGTTACTGTTACATGCAAAATATTCTAAATTCGTTTGTATTTAGACAGAAAATATTATTAAAGACAGAATTGGGATGAAATGCAGATCAAAACTGCAGAAGAAGATAAAGGACAATTGTTAATGTTGTCACTTTCGTAATGCTCGTTGTAGTAGAGACTTTGTAATCGTAGATACAACTATAGTACACTGTTGAACAATAATGGTGTCAGATGCCTTCGAATAATCTCTGCGCTAGTACTTGTTCGATAATACTCGCACGAATAGTAATCCCCGTATTGATCCGAATATTGTAGAGAACAGAATAGTGAATAGCGGTCCGTATAGTAATAGAGGATAGACTAGAAATGCGATCAGTTAGACGTCACGCGACATCCTACTATATGTGTGTCTTCTATGGTCACGTGGTCTACTTAATTCAATAATAGAATCGCCTGTGTTTGCTCACTGGCGATCTATGTTCAAACTCAAGTTTCGGCCGCGACACTTTATTCTTATATTACAATTATGTATGTAAATGTATAATAATTTTATTTTGTCTATGTGGAATTGAGATGATAATGTATATTCGTAAGTGTCTGTGTTTGTGTTTTTTGTGCGTGTGTGTGTGCGTGTCGTAGACAATAAGGTGTTTTTTCGCATGTTGATTTGGTAAGTTTTTAAGTATATACCGTTTGTTTTAGATAAATATACGTTAAATTCTTTACGAATGGATTCGTTGATGTATTATAATAATTCTTGTCGTGTTGTTTTTATACATAAACAGTAGCAGCAGCAGGAACATATTCTGCTGCTGCTACTGCTACCATGATGCAGCTACATGCAAAAATACCAGAATACATGCAAAATCAAACAGAAAAACAGACTTATAATCCTTAAATCAATAATCATAAAACAAAAACAAACATTAATAAATAAAATAAAATAGTTAAATATTCTTCTCTTGCTGATAGAATTTTTTACTCCTGTGGCAGTGGAGAGTTCAGGTGTTATTGGCCCTCGTTCGATGGCGTTCCTTCGGAGGATTGGCGCGATTGCGTCTCGATTAAGGGACTAGCCTCGCGAAACGAAGTGGCTCTTGCAGCGTGTCTCACTGGCGATGGTTCGAGGTAATGCTTTCTCCATCATTGTGGCTGGCAGAGGTTAGAAAAAATTGTTTATTGTTACGTTGTTCTGGAATTGTCATCAGTGGTCAACTGTAATTGTTTTGTTTCAATAAATTTTAATTTGTTAAAAAATAAATAAATAAATAAAACCCATTTAAAATTGAGAGACCACAAATGTATATGAAAAAAATAACAAAAAAAAAAAAAAAACAAAACTCACGCCTCGATTATGTCACAACATTCTTTCTCTACGTCACAACATTCTTTCTCTACGCCACAACATTCTTTTTCTACGTCACAACACTCCCTAGTTCTACTAGTCGCCCGGGATACAGAGATAAAAAAAAAGTTAAATATTCTTCTCTTGCTGATAGTATTTTTTTTTCACAGCTGCGGCAGTGGAGACTCCTGGGCTTATTGGCCTTCGTTCGATAGCATTCCTTCGGAGGATTGGAGCGATTGCGTCACGATTAAGGGGTGATCCTAGCGAAACGGAGTGACTCTTGAAGCGTGTCCCACTGATGATTGTTCGTGGTAATGCTTTCTCCATCATTGTGGCTGGCAGAGGATAGCAAAAAAAATTGTTTATAGTTAATTTAGCAAGATAGAATTTGCATTCTCAGTTAATCCTTGTAAAAGTGACGTCATGATTCCTCAGAATAAAAGTTTAAAAGATATATATTGAATTCAACATTGGTAAAAATATTATTTCTATTGATTCCTATATTATCTTGGTTGCATTTAAGTCCAGTTTCTGCATTAATTTTGCATCAATTTTTAGTCTTGCACCAACATGTGCCATCAGGTGTTCCAATGTGTTCCAAGAGCGGAGCAGGTTGGTGTATTCGACAAGTTGTAATATATGATAGAAATATAATATTATGAAAATTCTGCATTCTATGCAATTCAACATACATACAATAAATGCCCAACAAAGTACACCATGTTTTTGCCATGTTTCAGGTGAATCAGTGGTGTTGGTTGATTATGTTCAGTTCAATTAGAAGAAATTGCTTCGACGTTCCCCGCCTTAGCATATATATATATATATATATATATATAATTCCGAAAATGTCTGAGACCATGATGCTATTGTCCAAGAATGGGTTTAATTGTGTAAAGTTTTTTGTTTGGTGGAAGTAAAAAAGAATAAAAACGGAATAAGATAGTAACAAAGAAAGAAAAACGATTAAAAAAATGAGATGAAAGGAAAAAGAGAGAAAAATCTCTAAAGAAAGAAAAAGAAAGACAGAAATGAAATAAATAATTACGAATAAATAAAAAAGAAAAATAAATGAAAGGATAGATTAAAGAAGAGATAAATGAAAAATAAATGGATTAGATTGAAGTTCTTACAGAACAAAAAAGAAAAACTCAATGAAAAAAAGCAGGACGAAAACAAAATTGTCAGTCAGAAAAGCGGAACTCGAGTGTCAACTTATTTAAATTTTTCAAGGAGAAAAGAGAATACGATAGAAATAGTTAAGTAAAGTGGGAAAAAACAACGAAATGACAAATAATTTTTATTCGGATCAATAGGAGTAGTATATTTCTTTATAATATGTCTTAGAGAAGATTCAACTTGTTTGTAATTAATATGCATTTGGTTTTTGTAATAAATGGGTATGTGATTTTTGGCTGTGTGTTCGCTATCGTTATTACTTGCTTTGGGGAGGAATAGTCTAATTTGTTGGTCTATAAGGTAGTTAGGGAAACCGTTGTTAATTAGTGTTTGTTTAACGTTGTTAAGTTCTTTGAGAAAGAGTAGTCGGGAGGATGAGTTCTGGTGGGCTCTATTTAGAAAGTTTTTATTCCAGCTATTTTGTACCTAAGTGGGCATTCGCTTTTGAAATTAAGGTGGCACGAGTTTTTTGCTGGTGGGTTTTTGTATAATGATGTAATGAAAGTGTTATTGTTGTGTTCAACGAGGATATCTAAGAATGGTAGTTCATATGTAAAATTAAGGACAGAGTTTTTCTCAAATGTGGTCTTAAGTGTCTCTATTTCTTTAATGTTATCAGCTAAAATGAAGATATCGTCTACGTAGCGAACATAGATTTTCGGTTTGTGGACCTGTGTAAATATAGTATTTTCTACGTAGGACATATAATAGTTGGAAAAGCATGGACCCAGTGGATTTCCCATACTAACACCATTAGTTTGGGTATAAATATTGCCATTATGGTCATAGAAGGGGACTTTGGTTGTGCATGCGTGTAGTAATTTTTTTAGGATGGGTGGTTTGATGGATGGCGGAGGGATGGAATTATTATTGTATACAGAGTTGAGGATATATATATAAATATGCATGTATATATATATATATATAAAATATTTAAATATTAGTTCTGGATTTACATTGAGCTCTCAGGATTTCATCCTCCTTGGGATTACCCATACGGATTACCAAGTTCTTCATAACTTATATATATATATATATATATATATATATATATATGGATGTCATGCCTGGCGCCCATCGCATTCAAGAATGTCTAAACAGCCAGTTGTATTTAACCGCTTTCTAAGATCAAAAGTTAAAAATGTCTTTAAGCAAGGTAATCGTAAGTATTTTAGCGAATACTACACTTCTTAGACTACAAATACTACAAAATCACAGACAAAGGACTGTACCAAATAAGTGTAACCACGTCACTTTCAGGAACAAAAACAGCTGAAATAGTATCACATGGAACTCGAAGAAAAATAATGACATAATAAAGATGTTGGCATTCCACACTATTTCAATTAAAAGGAAACGCTTATTAGTACTGGAAAGAGCAATGACAGCCACTATTTCAAAATGTTGAAACTGCCAGAATCTCATGTTCATGCCCATGTTTAGTTAACAAAGCTAGTCCCATGAACTCCAAACGGATGAAACGCGTCACAAGTAAACTGTTTTCCATTTTGTCTTAAAATTTACTCAATACAGTCTTTTTGATGTGGTCATGTCTTGAGATGTTGATGACAGGATACCCAAGATCCTAATATAGAGTCAGTTAAATCAGGGCTACAGGAATGTAGGACGCCCATGACTAAGATATAAAGACAAGCTGAAAAGCAACTTATCAGCAGTCAATATACCACATAACACCTTTGAGCACTTAGCCTTGGAGCGGGTAGAATAGAGATCAACGAGTTTTAGTGGACTCAGCAATTTTCAATCTGCTTGTCTGAATCATCTTCAAGAATCGAGAGCAAGATCTAAAAGGTCAGTCAATCTAACAGTTATCTCATTTCACAATCCTCACACTTGCTCTATATGTGGCCTCCTTTGTAAATCACTAGTGGGTCTTAAATGCCACTTAAGATTATCGCACAAACTTTCATAACTGAATCAATAAGCTGTCAGATCCTCATACGTCGAAACCGACGGGAGAGTCCATTATATAGTATTAATTCAAAAATTATAACACAAACTGGTTTCTTGTGAAGTGATGGTCTTGATTGCAGAATAAAATTTTTCAAAAGTTCAAAACCAATCAAACTCCCCTTAACAAGGAAATATTTTTACGTACGCTACAATGACAAATCAAAATACAAGTATATGATGAATCAAAAAACATGACAACGATTCTTAGATAGAACTTATTAATGCTTTAATGTGAACGTTAGACTAAATTAGAAATCATTCTGATTAATTTTTAATTTTACTATAATGTTAAAAATTACAAATTACAAATTTTGAATTTTACCTTGCATTAACTTTGAAATAATAATATCTGTTACTCTACTCTCTATTGATTGAGCACTCTTTTAAGAATATTGTTTTTGGTTATTGGACTTCTATTTCGTCTATACTAATCCTATACTTGCATATATATATATATATATATATATATATATATATATATATATATGCGTTCTTTGTGTAGATACAAATATTTAAGTAAATGCTCTGTTTATAATAAACACTATTAACAACATTTACATTTTATATAGAAATTGAAGTCATTTTATTTTACCTCTGTGGCCCAATCGGTTAAGGCACGTCAGGCTATATGATTTTTCCGTGTGGGATACATGTTTGATTCCTGTCGGAGGACGCATATTTTGCATATTTTCTATAAATATTTCTAGGACATTCAGGCCGGTAAATGTTGTTAATTCTGTTTATTATAAAGAGAGCATTTACGTAAATATTTGTATCTATAAAAAGAACGTATAAAAATAAAAAAATGTCTTAAATAATTGTCAGATTTTGTCCAATTCATTATGTGTGAGGTCATATATATGTGAGGTCATATATATATCGTATAAAGATATATTATTTTGAACAATTTTATATATCAACAAATAGTCTTTGTTGACATATAAAATTATGCAAAATTATATATTGTTATATAATTACAGTTTGTCATACTTTTTAATTACTTTTGTCAAAAAGAATTTAGAAAATTATAAACTGTAAAAAACTTTCCAGTTTGTCATATTTTTCTAAGTATATATGTGTGTGTGCTCTCTCTCTCTCTCTCTCTATTTCTCTCTCAGTTACTCTCTCTCTCTCTCGTGTGTGTGTGTTTGTGCCCAGACGTTCAGCTTGAGTTGAACAGTGAAACCCCGCGTATATATTCTGATACTAGCAGAAGTAGAGAGAGTGAAGAAAAAGGACATAGAAATGTAAAGAAAAAGAGAGAGGGCTGTCTTTAGCTCGGTTTTAATTGACCTCATATTGCTCACTTGCCATGAGTGAACTGTAGTGTTTAATCTAGACGCTCCATCAAAGACTTCCACCGCCTTATCTTGTTACAACTGCCAGGCTGTATGCTACGGAGTGAATGCTAAAAATTTCTCTGTACAACAAATTTCCTCTAAATCAGTATTCTATTCATTGTTTTTTTCATTTTATTTTCATAGAATTTTGGGAAGTTATCATGTATAAAAACTTTTCAGCATTTTCTAATATATTGTTTCCTCGTATCTACACTGATAAAAGCGAAAGCAATTTATGCAAATTTGGCAAAATATAAAATTTAATGCCAATTTTGTCTTTATTTCAGTTGTGTCTGTGAATCCGAAGTATCCAAGAATTCTTCCTGAAATTATGCGCTGAGTCATAATCATTATTCCACGAATTTGTTGGACCGATTTATTTTTAGTCCCAATCAGAATAAGAATATTAATCCGAATGAATCATAGAATAACAATATTTTTAATCGACATCAGACAGAGTTTTAGTTGCTTTAAGCAGCAAATTGCTAGCTGTCGTCGCCGTAGAATCTTCCAGATATTGGCTAATTTAACATCAAATTACACGCCGTCCCCGGGGGTATTGGTTAGCCACCTCATCGAGTCAACCCTTCCCAGCTTTGTAATTTCAATCCTCATTAGAATTTTGAATTTATTTTATTCTTCTGGATTCCGCTAACCTTTTCTCTATATTAACATCTAGATTAATTGTCTGGAATGGTCACATTTCCGGACCGACAAACTGAGAAAAATATGATTATTAGATTACTATATTTTATTTGTGCTATTATGATGAATTGCAGGAATAATTTGTGTTGTGTTGGTTTAATCTCTGTTGCACCACTTGTTGGATGTCATTATTTGGATATTAATCACTTTTTTATCTCATTATATTTAAAACTCTAAACATTTACTTGGTTCTGGGCAAATTATATCTTGGTTATTTATACTATTGTTCATCAGATACAAGCCTCAGGAACAACTCAATATAGTGAGTTCGTCATCTGTGTATAAAAGGAAAATATCAAAACTTGTATATTATGCAGAAGAATACAACTGATGGAATGTCGTTTTAGAGACGAATAAGAATAACTATTGAATTATTTTTGGCATTCGGCTGAAATGTTGTGATAAAATACAACCAAATAGATAGCGTAAGACCGAATATAAATAATAGGAATAACCATATAATCATTGGAATTTATACAGAAATATAAAGATTTTTTTTATAAGTAAAGGGTGATTCATTAAAACGAATTATAAATAAGGGTGTTTCATTAAGACGGATCAAAGCCAGCAGTAAATAAATCAGTGCTATTGGTGAAAATTTATTTATCTGTTGAATCATGCTATTTATGTCAATTATGTATGAAAAATAATATTGCCCAAATGCCCGCCTGAAATGAAATCTAAAAGAAAAAGAAAAAAAAAAGCATTAGACGCTTAAACATATTCACATTTAGATAAGTTATTGGAAGACACTTTAGATGTAAAGAATTATTATGACACTTAAAGATTTTTCGCAATTATCAGTGTTTACTATTGCACCTACGCATTTCCGTGAAGATAGATGATGATGTTTCTAGCCAGATTATAAGTTTTGCATAAGTTTTTTTTTTTTTTTTATCTTCCTAAGACATCATGGATTAATGCAAAGCTAAAATTTTCAAGGAACAAGCTACTAATATTGCGAATCAAACACTAACGAAAAAATACAACAGTAATTATCTCTGAACTCACATAATATATTCATGATGTTAAAACGCCCTAAATAGTTGTAAATAAAGATTGCTTTGTGTCAATCCTTCAAGAGTATAATTAATTTAATCATCAACATTCAAAATGCTTACACATGGTCCGCACCTACATGGAACTCAAATCGACCCTTAGTATTTCGTTCAGACCAAGTCGCGGGGAAATACATTGTTTAATATACTATTTCTTTTCTTTTAAGTCCTTCTAGAATTTCTTAATTTCTACTGGGAGACTTACAAAAAAGTAAACACGTAAGTCTACCATTCACCCTTTCTTTGAATAATACTGCTTCATGTTCATGCTATATATTTAGAGATGATTGATAAAATCAAAAGAATCTGCAATGTTATTGGTCCTGATCTGGCATCTCGATTTCATTCACTTTTCTAACGCCTTAATGTAGCTTCCATGTTCCTTTACTATAAATACTTTTATGGTAATTGTCCTGACAAATTTTCAGCTATGCTACTGAGACTTTAGGAATTTAAGCGCAGTACTAAATTGGCCACAGGGACTCGTCATTTCACAGTTGAAATGGTTGATGTAACCTTAAGTTCTGTTACCTGTTTCTTCTATTTCACCTCTCGCTTGTGGAACCATCTTCCAGCTTCTTGCTTCCCAGACAACTTTGATCTTCAAAGATGTAAATGTAATTTTAATCGTTATCTTCTGCCTTCATAATTCTTGTTCTTTTATTGTTTTCTCTCCTTAATACTAGCTTTTCTCATATATTGTAATACTTAGTAATCCTATGCACATACTTATATTGACTTTCTTTAAGTGAATTGATTAAAATAATTCCATTTCATTTGAGACACTGTCGTTTTAACAAAATTCACAAAAAATTACATACCTAAGCATTCGACTCAAGATTTAACGTACGGATTTTAAGTTTAAATCGCTGAATCTTGCTGGTTGTAATCAATAAGATTAGTAACCCAGTAATTAATATATCAGGGTCATGAATAAAAGAATAAAAAGTAGAATATTACAGAAAAAAATAAACAGTATAGAAACGGAGATTTGAATTAACGTATTTTTCTGGCATACCAGAGCAGCTATTTGTAAAATCTCTAAAATTCAGATTTTATTCATAAAATCTGGACGTCATGTGATGTGTGTTCACTTTAATTCTTTACTGATAGACATATTAACCGCGAAGTAACATCCATAAAGAGTTATTTTTATTTATTTTTCATTAGTTTAAAATATAGATGTTAAGTGTATACAATATAAATTTACATGCGATAAATAATTCACTTGTTAATAAATATTTTAACAGAAATATAAGAGAAAATTTGACTGAAATCCACAAAACGGTTATTTGATTGCGAGTAAAAATGAAAAATATATATTAGCAAAAGAGTTACACAGATTATATAATTGAAAATGATTCAGTTTTGAAATATTCGTTTTATATACATGATCACATTATTATTAATATTAGCCTTTTACGGAATACGTGGTATCTTGGGTAGGAATTATAAAATATATACGCCATGGTTATTTATAAATTTTCCGTTTAGTTGTTACAATCAGATAGAGAATATAATAACTTTTCAAAATATCTCTATCGTATTAAGTGTATTAATGGATAAATTAAATTTACTGAGAATTTCGGGATGAGAAATATCATTATTTACATTATTTACATTCGGATTCTAAACTTTGCTGTTGTTATCACACCGTTTTCATCTTTGTCATCTCCGGCCTCGTTCTGGTGTCTGTTGAACATTCAGAGAGATTCAAAATGGACCCTTTAATTAATCTCCAGAGTAAATTGTTCACGTCCCGCTGTAACTCTATAGAAATATCGACACTTTCTTTTTTAGTACTGCTCAGCGATTGCTCTCCGTGTTTCGCCTAAACTGAAGTCCCAATTGTTATGCTATCAAAATCACGAACCAGAATTTTAATCCATTATGTTACTGACCCAT